>OW584240.1:26390737-26692120 GCA_939192795.1 Bombylius discolor | reverse complement strand
TTTTTATTTTATGACTTTCCAGTAATATATAAATTTATTCTTACCTAAAAAGTGTAAAACCTGATGTATGAATCGCTGGGTTCAGGAAATTCCTTGTAATAACTCAATAATTCGCAAAGTATCTGCTTTAAATTCTTAACTCTCAGTAATTTTTCCAAATTTTACTACACAGACGGTTAATTGCAGTTTTCAAATTAATTTGGCTAAAATACTCTAGTTAAAGAAGTACAAATTAAAAAAATGAATAATTTTACCACAGCAGAATTGGAAGATATGCATTTAACATACGGTGAAGCTGGACAAGGTTACCATCGAGCCAGGACGCGGAACGATTTCTTGGCAGGAGAATACCCAGTTTCAGAACTGTTGAAGCTATAGTCCTATGAATCCTGTCAGCGTTAATCTAGAGGAAAGGGTTCTACAAATTGTACAAATTGTAGCGGAAAACAGGACAATTAGCACCAGAAGAATAGTCGCATCATTAGGAACGAACCAAAGTGTCATTTGACGAATTTTCTCAAAAAATGGACTTTGTCCGTATCATTACCATCCAGTACAGGCATTAGAAGAACCGGATCACGATAAGGATTTTGAGAACCTATTTAAAGAAAGCTTCAGATTAGGGCATATTCCCAAATCATGGAGAAAAGCAAAAGTCATCTTCATACCCAAAGCGGGAAGAAAACCTGATGCCCAATCAAAGTCACACAGGCCTGTTAGTGTAACCTCTTTTCTCCTTAAAGCAATGGAGAAAATAGTTTTTCAGCATGTTAGAGATAGCATATTACTAACAAAGCCTCTAAGTGCTAATCAACACGCACATCAAGCAGAAAAGCAACACTAACTGCTCTCCATAAATTAGTTAATAGCTAAAGGCATGGACTTAAAGCTCTAAATTCACATGAAATTGTGCCTGGGCTAGTTTTAGACTGCCTAAAAACAATTAAAACACTTGCTAGCACAAATAAAGTATACTTAATGTGGGTCCCGGGACATTAAAAATTCAAATGCAACAAGCTGGTAGATTCCCTAGCGGAACAAGGAGCCAACTCTAACCACCTTTAGATTAGATTAGATATTTAGGGGCTATAGTTGCACTTTGACCTTTATAGATCTTTTGTACAGCCCGTGCTTCTCATAGGTTAAGGCTTTTAATGAATCCTAAAGTTCTATGAGAAGGTGCACACCAAACTTCTTCTGGTTTTAGAAAAAGTTGATGCATATGTTGCACTCTTTTAGAAGCCAATGCCTCACATTCACATAGGATGTGCTTCGATGTTTCCTTGGCTTCTTTGCAAAATCTGCATTTGTCATCCTCTTTGAGCCCCATCTTACTCAAATGGTAGTCGAATCTAACCACCTTGGACCAGAACACTTCTGCGGACTGCCCAGAAGCCACAATGCATCTCCCGATAGGAAAAAACCCCTGGAAATTTACACGCAAAGGAATTTATTAGGTCTTCGGGTTACATTTCCAGAAAATTAAGGACCATTGCAGCACTTCTTACAGGAAACTGTCCACTAAACTACCACTTAAACAGGATAGAGTTACAAGAGGATAACAAGTACAGACTTTGTAGACCATTTATACTATGTGACTGGGTAAATTATATAAATCGAGTTTCAGAGGTTAAATTCGCAACCTTTGTTGTGAATTCCGTTTGAAAGCTGATTTCAATTCCGAACGAGTTTCGAAAGACTGTTTATGTTTTATCAATTAATGAATCTTGTTTTAAATAACTTAATTTATAAAAAATATATTTTGGTTTATATTTTTCTCTTTTCAAATTCGTTTTCCTATACATCATTCAGGTTCATATTTAAGAATGGACCATGTAGAAAATTATGAGAATATATTATTTTGTTACTTTTCGTTTCTTTTCTCTTTTTCTTCATATAATTAAGCATAATGTTCACATTTTAAAATGAAAATTTTTGACTTTTGTGTAATTTTTCTTCTTTCTATGTATTTGTTAATTTGTGCATTACAGTGTTTGATTTTTTATGTGAAGAAAGTTAAAGTTAATAATTCTTTAATTAATTCAATTATGTAGTTTAATTGAGAATAAGTTTTTTTTTAATGTTCACACAATTTTTAAAGTATCTCATTAAGGAATCCGATAACTTTATACCGGTTAACGCTCTGCGATACCTCTTGGGTGGAGTAGAAGCTCGTGTTTTGAATTATTTTGAATAGAAACCAAATATCCCTTTAATTTCTTTTCAAATTGTAGCTAAAAGAATTATTTTTGTGCTTGTTTAATAAAGCTCTATATTCATAAAAAAAATCCGAACACCCGGAAAAAAAAATACTGGCTCCGCTACTGTATTCTTTTGGTACATGTTGAATATATATCACTTGAATTTAAAACTAATAAACATTAAAGCACAACAATAAATTTATTATTTTAACAAATTTGTATTTCCTTTATAGAGTCTCTTTGAAGTGTCAGGATATTTTTCTGTACAGTGTGTTAGTAATCAAGCTTAATTAAACAAATGAAACCACAAGTCACACCGAGACGAACAAAAAATCGTACTTGTAGGGGGCGAGGCAATCTTAACTGTTTGTCCGCTAAAAGACGCCGAGGTATTGGGATTTTTTCTATAAATCACCCCGTAACTTCTGCACAGTCTACTTCACAGTCATTCCGTGTTTAAAATGAATACAAAAAACCTTCTGGCCTTTCAAACAAATGTCTATTAGTCCCTTTTTTAATTTTAAAAAAAAATCTAAATTAAAAAGTAATTGATTTGAAGAAAACTCGCTTTTTTATAGTAGTAATTTCTGAACTCGAATAATTAAAAAACAGATACTTGGCTAGACAATCATGGCATTATCCTAAGTGAAAAAATAAGCTTATATCAGTCGATTTGTGACAAACTGTTTTCAAGTGCAATTTTTCAGTTTAAATAAGTGTTTGGGAAATACTATAATTTACGCTGATTACCGCGTACTCTTAAAATGAAATTAGTTCTGTATCAACTATTGATAGTATTCTACCATATTCCCTCATCTTGCCCTAAGAATATTTCATAGTTACTATATTTCTCATTGTTTTTAAGTCAAGACTTGAATATAATTTGGCTTGTTGGGATGGTGCTTACAAATTAAATATTAGACCTCTATGTGCTACAAAAAAAGTAATTGTTTGGATTAGGTATTTTAAAAGCATTAATAATCCTTTTTATCAGTCAGAAAATATCTTTCTTTACATCTGTATGAGTATGTACTATGTAGTATGTACATACATTAGGAGCTAAAAATATTTTTTAAGCATGATTGGCCATCAGTTTTGACGATGACGTAAACTGTGAAATGAAGGGTAGACTTAAATATGATTGCCTGTCTGTTACAGTCAAAAGTGCTACAGGTTTGTCAGTTTGTCAACATTTTAGCAATTTTGCATAACTATAATTTTGTTCTATTGTATTTTCTAATGAATAAAATCAATAAAATAAGGAAACTTATAATTAAGTATTATATTCGACAGAAATATCATGAATTGAAAAATATGTCAACTACAATGTGTCAATTAAATTGTGATATTGGGAGCTATTTGTCTTATATTTCAATAAAAATAAAAAAAAAAAGTTTCAATCCGAAAATACATATGTAAGTAGGTATATTGTTATAAATAAATGAATTATTTTGAAATTTTGTTGGAATATTATGTCAGTATAAATATTTTTAAAGGGGCAACAAAAAAAGGAATAATAGCCAAGAAAAATAATCCAGATTTAGAGCGTGATGCATAAAAGGAAGAAATTAAATGCTCAGAGTTGTAACGAAGTTACATGTTACCATATAAATAAAAAGAAAACAGAAAAAATAAATTTTTAAATATATGCGCGACATCTATTTTTTAAACTGCGCAGAAAGTTTTATTATTTCAAAACTTTTAGTTAAAAACGTAACCGGAAGGAAGTTAGAAAAATAACTGACGTAGAACATTCTAGAAAAAGCTTAAAGTTGTAATTTTTTTAGAAATGCGTAATTCAAAAACAGTATAAATATAGAGCCGATTTTCATATTAGATTCATTACAGTTTTGGCTTCTGAAATAGTTATAGTAAAAAAGTGAAATAAAAGTAAGTAAGTAATAAATCAGGTACAGGTAAATATTTTATTATTCTAGCTAGGTTTCCTGTAAGATCTATTCCCAACCAGTTAGGCTTCCTTTTGAAATAGCTAACAGTAGGCAGAACGTTTCTACGTCCACTCAGTATAGCTGAAAGTTGGTAGAAACTAGTATTGCGTCCAGATAGCTATTTCTTACCAGTTAGGCTTCCTTTTGAAATAGCTAACAGTAGGCAGAACGTTTCTACGTCCACTCAGTATATCTGAAAGTTGGTAGAAACTAGTATTGCGTCCAGATAGCTATTTCTTACGAGTTAGGCTTCCGTTTGAGATAGCTAACAGTAGGCAGAACGTTTCTACGTCCACTCAGTATATCTGAAAGTTGGTAGAAACTAGTATTGCGTCCAGATAGCTATTTCTTACCAGTTAGGCTTCCTTTTGAAATAGCTAACAGTAGGCAGAACGTTTCTACGTCCACTCAGTATAGCTGAAAGTTGGTAGAAACTAGTATTGCGTCCAGATAGCTATTTTCGAGACTTACAATTTACCCAATTATATACTTTTTGTTTCACTTATAATTTTTTTTCAAATAATATATATATTCATAATTTTCCAAATTTTAGAACTATTAGTTTTAAGAACTCATTAAATTGTTAGTTTTAAGAAATTATTGAATTGTTAATTTTAAGGACTTATTTCATTGTTAGTTTTAAGGATTTATTTCATTTAATAAAATAATTGAATTTTTGTTAGTATAAAGAAAAGTTGTTATTATTCACAACCTTAACGACGTAAAACTTGACCCTGGAGCGACTGAGGTATCCGCAAAATAACGTCGTTATATAAATTTTGGCGCCCGAGCAGGGACTTTCAGAATTAAAACAACTTTGAAAGTCATTCAGGAATTTACTAATTAGAAAACATCAAAATGCCAGGAAAAAGGAATGTTAAAAATACTAGCTTCAGTTGGGTGTATGGACTAAGGAAAAAAGATTTGATGAGTGAATGTTCATCTAGGGGACTTACAACTAAAGGGACTGTAGAGCTACTAAGAGACCGCTTAGTTAAATATTTAAAAAAACATGAAGAATTTTCAAGTACACAAGATGACAACCCAGCCGAAATTATTTCACAAGCTGAATTAAATTCAACCTTATATTTAGAACTTGAAGATGTTCCAGTTTCACGAATACCTGTATCTCAACCAACAAATCCACCACCGATAGTAACGAACACATCTAGGCAACATCAAAACTTTTTAACAACGATGTCCACAACAACTGTACCTCATTATATGCAACCAATATACACCACGGCTGAAACACAAATGCCTATACAGTATCCTCAATTTAACAACACTAAAGATGATAAGGATCCAGTAAATTTCATTGCTGATGGTGATATAGTAGATAAAGTCAGGAAATGGAATGTAAAATATGACCAAGGACAAGACCCGCTCAACTTTATTGAAAGAGTTGAAGAACTAGCAGAATGTTATGGTATACCTTTGGACAGACTTATTAAAGCATTACCGGAATTACTTACACGAAATGCTTTGATGTGGTATCGTAATAATAAGCAAAATTGGAAAACATGGAATAATTTCATAGAAGATTTCAAAAGTTTCTTTCTTCCACCAAGATTCCATATACAGTTGGCTGATAACATACGAACCAGGATTCAAAAACCTGGAGAACGAACCAGAGACTATGTGACTGCTATACAATCAATGCAACGATGGCATGATGGATCAAAAGAAGAAAAACTAGAAAGGATATATCAAAATTTGTTACCAGAATACAAATTATACATTAGGCCTAAGGATTTTAAAGAATTGGGCGAAATGCTGAAATTAGCTGAAGAATACGAACAAATTAAAATTGAAGAAAAGAACATAAAACCGAAAATCGACAATAGACCACAACGCTATAATCCACCTTTACATCAAATAGGAATGTACAATAGAGCAGAATGTTGCTGGAGATGCGGTCAAAGAGGACATATCCGCATGAATTGCAGAAATCCACCTAAACTATTTTGTTCAAGATGTGGTAAATCAGGAATTTTAACTAGGAATTGTCAATGTTTCAATAATCGGGGAAACATAAATGGGGTGACGAAAGAAAGGGGCAATTCATCATCCCTCGAACAACAGCCCCAGAAATAGTTGAAAACTTAGATCCAAGATATTTTATAAATATTATTATTTGTCAAAAACAATATACAGCTCTTATAGATTCAGGCGCAGCTTTATCATTTATAAATAATAAAATAAGGACAATATTTAAACAAAAAAACTTATTATCAACAAAATGTTCTAAAAATGTGACCGTAGCCAATGGTAAAAGTGCAGAAGTTAAAGAATGCTATAATATAACATTTCAGTGGAATGAAGAAAATATAAGTCAAAAATTTTATTACCTACCAGGTTTAACAGAAGAAATTCTCCTAGGAGCAGATTTTTTACATAATACTGAAACTCAAATTATAATCAGAGGAAAAGACATTACTAAGAAACATATACAACAAAAGAATCACAATAATCAGGCTTATGCTCTCAAAACACCATCAGAACTTACAACTGAAGAAACCATCGAATTTACAAAGTTAATGGAAGAGTATGATGAAAAATTTAAAGTAATACAAGGAAAAACAGCTCTTGGAGAACATCACATAAGAATAAAGAATAATAATCCATTTAAACAACGATATTACCCCAGGAATCCAGCTATGCAAAAGGTAATTGATGATGAAATAAATGAATTATTAGAAAGTGGTAAAATTGAACCATCAAGAAGTCCATATAGTTCTCCAATAGTTTTGGTTCGTAAAAAGCAAGGTACTTGGAGATTATGTATAGATTATAGAGTGTTAAATGAGCAATCTATAAAGGATGCATACCCTTTACCTCAAATAAATCACATATTGGATAAACTCAAAGGTGCATATTTTATTTCTACTATTGACTTAAAAAATGGATATTGGCAGATACCATTATGTTCAGAATCTAAGCAATTTACAGCATTTACAGTACCAGGAAGAGGTTTATTTCAATGGAAAGTTATGCCTTTTGGATTACACTCTGCTCCTGCAACGTTTCAAAGAATATTGGATCAAGTAATTGGACCAGAAATGGAACCAAATGCTTTTGCATATTTGGACGATATAATTATTGTGAGTAAAAATTTTCATGAACATACAATACACATACGTAAAGTTTTTGACAGACTTCTAAAAGCAAATTTAAAAATAAATACTGAGAAAAGTGAATTTTTCAAAACACAAATTAAATATCTTGGACATATAGTTAATAGAGATGGTATTTCAACAGATCCAGATAAAATAAGAGCTATACAAGAACTAAAAGTTCCAAACACAGTGAAAGAATTGAGAAGATTTCTTGGTATAGTATCTTGGTATAGAAGATTTGTGCCTTCATTTTCAGATTTAACTGCTCCTTTAACTTGCTTACTGAAGAAAAAGAATAAATGGAAATGGGAAGAAAAACAACAGGATGCATTCAACAGATTAAAAACAAAACTAACAGAAGCTCCAGTGTTATCGTGTCCAGATTTCACACAAAGATTCATTTTACAAACGGATGCAAGTCATGAGGGCCTAGGCGCAGTTTTATATCAGGAAATAGATAATACAGAGAAAGTTGTAGCTTATGCGAGTCGAACTTTAAATGAACATGAAAAGAAGTATTCAGTCACTGAAAAGGAATGTCTAGCTGTCATATGGGGTATAAGGAAAATGAGACCGTATTTAGAAGGCTATAGTTTTACCGTCATTACAGACCACCAGGCCTTACGTTGGCTCCATACGCTTAAAAATCCCTCAGGAAGATTAGCCAGATGGGCATTAGAGTTACAACAGTATGATTTTGATATAAAATACCGGAAAGGCAAATTGAATGTAGTAGCTGATGCGCTATCCAGACAACCACTACCAGATACTGAAGAAATAGAATTATATAATATTAACGCTGAATATAAATGTTCATGGTATATGAACAAATTAAAAACTGTAAAGGAAAATCCAGAAAAAGAACCAGATTATTGCATTATTGAAAATAAATTATACAGGAAGTTCTATAATGTTGATAATGAAGACACCGGTCCAGCATGGAAATTGTGTGTAGCAAAAGATTTAAGACAACAGGTTTTACAGGAGAATCACGACAATGTCACAGCAGGACATTTAGGCGGCAGGAAAACAACAGCACGTATCTCTAAATATTACTATTGGCCAGGTATGTTTAGAGATATAACGAAATATGTGAAAAGTTGTAAATCATGCGCTCAATATAAACCTGTGCAGAAACCACCAGCAGGAAAAATGTTCTCAACAATTTCTACACAACCATGGGAAGTGGTAAGTTCAGATTTTATAGGACCGTTACCACGATCAAGCAAAGGCAACACGATGATATTGGTTTTTCACGACAAGTTCACAAAATGGACAGAATTTATGGCAATAAGAGACGCTACAACTCCAATTTTAATTAAAGGTTTTAAAGAAAGGATTCTTTCTAGATATGGTTGTCCCAAAATATTGATTACAGATAATGGACAACAGTATGTTAGCAAAAAGTTTAAAAAATTATTAAACGAATACCAGATAGTTCACCAGTTAACACCACCGTATACACCGCAAGCTAATCCTACCGAGAGGATGAACCGTGTGATAAAGACAATGATATCACAATATATAGATACAGATCATCGAAAATGGGATGAGTATCTACCGGAACTAATGCTAGCATTAAACACCAGTAAAAGCGAATCAACTGGATATAGTCCAGCATTCCTTAATTATGGCAGAGATATTGTTTTACCAAAATGCCTGTATAAAGAAATTACGGGTAAAGTAGACAATAAAGAATCACCGCAAGAGTTAAAGACAAAATTGGAGGAAATTTATGAACTAGTAAGAATCAACTTGAGAATAGCCGTAGCAAAACAAAGCCGATATTACAATCTCCGTCGAAGAAACTGGAAACCGGGAATAAATGAACTTGTACTACGTAAAGAACACGTCCTGTCTTCGAAAATCAAAAATTTTAATGCAAACTTAGCTCCAAGGTATAATGGACCATTTATAATAACGAAAATAGTATCACCTGTTATAGTGAAATTAGCGGAAATGAACGGAAAAGTGATAGGAACAGCTCACGTTAAGGATTTAAAACAATATTACCAGCGGGAATAAGAAATTTAAGAAAAAAAAAAAGATGAATTTTATGTATTTAAAAATAAGTTTAGTTGTAAGAAAAGTGAATTTTATGTAAATAGTTTTAAGAGAAATGTAACGAAAATTGAAAAAAAAAGAGAAAATCGGTGATAAAGAAAAATGTCGTATAAGAAAAATGTAAACATTTTTCTTTAGCAAGTGAGGGGGAGATGTAACGAAGTTACATGTTACCATATAAATAAAAAGAAAACAGAAAAAATAAATTTTTAAATATATGCGCGACATCTATTTTTTAAACTGCGCAGAAAGTTTTATTATTTCAAAACTTTTAGTTAAAAACGTAACCGGAAGGAAGTTAGAAAAATAACTGACGTAGAACATTCTAGAAAAAGCTTAAAGTTGTAATTTTTTTAGAAATGCGTAATTCAAAAACAGTATAAATATAGAGCCGATTTTCATATTAGATTCATTACAGTTTTGGCTTCTGAAATAGTTATAGTAAAAAAGTGAAATAAAAGTAAGTAAGTAATAAATCAGGTACAGGTAAATATTTTATTATTCTAGCTAGGTTTCCTGTAAGATCTATTCCCAACCAGTTAGGCTTCCTTTTGAAATAGCTAACAGTAGGCAGAACGTTTCTACGTCCACTCAGTATAGCTGAAAGTTGGTAGAAACTAGTATTGCGTCCAGATAGCTATTTCTTACCAGTTAGGCTTCCTTTTGAAATAGCTAACAGTAGGCAGAACGTTTCTACGTCCACTCAGTATATCTGAAAGTTGGTAGAAACTAGTATTGCGTCCAGATAGCTATTTCTTACGAGTTAGGCTTCCGTTTGAGATAGCTAACAGTAGGCAGAACGTTTCTACGTCCACTCAGTATATCTGAAAGTTGGTAGAAACTAGTATTGCGTCCAGATAGCTATTTCTTACCAGTTAGGCTTCCTTTTGAAATAGCTAACAGTAGGCAGAACGTTTCTACGTCCACTCAGTATAGCTGAAAGTTGGTAGAAACTAGTATTGCGTCCAGATAGCTATTTTCGAGACTTACAATTTACCCAATTATATACTTTTTGTTTCACTTATAATTTTTTTTCAAATAATATATATATTCATAATTTTCCAAATTTTAGAACTATTAGTTTTAAGAACTCATTAAATTGTTAGTTTTAAGAAATTATTGAATTGTTAATTTTAAGGACTTATTTCATTGTTAGTTTTAAGGATTTATTTCATTTAATAAAATAATTGAATTTTTGTTAGTATAAAGAAAAGTTGTTATTATTCACAACCTTAACGACGTAAAACTTGACCCTGGAGCGACTGAGGTATCCGCAAAATAACGTCGTTATAGAGTATAACCTATAAAAAGAGAATTATTTAATTGTACCGTGCACCGAAAATATATGCAATGTCTGGAGTAATTGCGATGGACTTTATGTGAAGTGTAGTGAAGTAGATGTTAACTCAAAATCTAAGCACCATACATATGTTTTTATGCTGCGAGAGCATATTTGAAATTTGTTGTTTCTTAATATTTTCTATTTTTAAATAAATTTAAATTAGGAAAACAAACTATTTAAACATACATAAATGAAAGTTATGTGAATAATTTTCCGTCATAACTTCTACAAAATTTCACCTTGCTAAAATATAAACATGATAAACTATGGTAATACTTCTGTGTAAGACAAGACAAGACCCGAGGAAGTGATAATTCTGAGATTTCTCACTTCCTCACTTGATAAGCATGTTTTTTTGACACTCACTTTTTCTATTAGGCAATGGAGGTCGCTACGAAAAATATCACTTCCTCAGTTTCAGTTTACTAGCTGTTTTGATAACAAAGTACCATATGAAATCGAATTGAATTTGTAGTTTGTATTTTATATTTCTTCTTGATTTGTTTCGTAATCTTAGATTTTTTTTAGTGAAATTCGTTCAAGTATGTAATTTAATTTTTCAACATGATTTTTTGGACACTTAAGGTGAGGCTATTCTCAAGAAGAAGATAAGTGATCTGGGCGAAACTGAAGTGATAGTGAACAATAGGCTTTTCTAATGGATCTATGTGTAGTAATTCGAAAAAATATGAAAAATTCATACGTGAGGTCAATCGTGTGTCGCGCAGTGTGTATCTATGTGTTATAGTCTTATAGATAAATGAAAATAAGTTATGCAAAATTTATAAGAACCTAAAGTATTTTTAACAATCAAAGTCAGTATTGCACTTATTAGGGCAGTACCCGATGTTCTTCTGATAACTACACATATAATTGTTTGTAGGAAATTCTAAAAAATATACCTCTGTCAATCACAAAAAAGGTACTTTTTAACCTAATTTGAAAATATCGTAACAATATTAAATGTTTATTTTGTTATTTCTAAGAATGAATCATCTTGTACTTCTAAAGATTTTTTTTTTTTTGGCAAAAAGAAACACATCCTCCCGTTCGATGGAACCTGTCACACAGCGCGAAGGCAACTAATTTATTCAGTTGTTGTCATTTGTTTATATGAAAAATAAGTTCAAAGTCGAAAATGAAAAAAAAAAATATAACACAAATATGTATATATTTTTTTCACTTACTTAAATATAATTTTAATTTCCAGTTAAAACGAAGAATTATTCCTTATCAAATTCGCATTTCCAATTGGTCCTTAATTTTGTATATAATCAATACATGCTTCCACTGCAGTTTTAATTTATTAAATCAAATAATAGAAAATTTAAAAAAAAACAATACAATAAAAAAATTATAACTACGAATACTAACATCACTTGTTAGAAACTTTTATTGCCATTAAATTTTTATTGACTCAGAAAATTATAATAAAATGTGTGTGTATGTATACAGCAAATAAATTATTTTTTTGAATTTTTAATTAAAACTTTCTTTAAAGATTTATAAGATTCTTTATTTTTGCACTCCTTATCAAAATTTAATTTTAATATGTAATATACACACTGAAGTATTTTCGAAAAAAAAAAATGTTAAGATTTATAGACAATTTATTTATAGAAAAATTAATGAAAATATACATCCGTGGACTTTAAGAGATCAACTATTTAATTTGAATGTTGAATTTTTTAAATTTTGAGAAAAAAAAAATACTTTCATATTTTCCTTCAAGATTACGTCACTTACTCTTTCTTTTAAGAAATAATATATTAATTCATGTATATTTAAAAATAATTTAGAAATTGATAATATTTTTAAACTTGGATAATATCGTCAAACTTTAAACATTTTATTTCAATTTATTAATTCGAAAACTATAATATTATGCAAAATATGATATGTACCTGCAGAAAACTTTTCTTTTTTTCCGTTTTCACGGAAACAAACTTTTTTTATTTTATTTTCAAAGTAAAGTGAATAAAAGGAAATGTTTTATTCTGAACTTTCTGTAGATTATTTTTAGGATTAAATATGTATATAATTAAATTGACTTCGTTGTACTAAATTTAAATTTATACAAAAACGTTTATATACTATAAACACAACATTGTAAATTGAGTACAGTGCGCAATATTCAAGTTAAAAACTTATTAGTTGAGAAGAGCGCATGTGAAGATGTGTATTTTAATAAAATATTATTTTTAAAAAGAATAGCAATAAAGTTTTAAAGACATATTCATACATAGTTTTTTGTATGTGTGTATTACATTTTTCTCTCAAATTGTTTGTATTTAGTTTAAAATTTTTTTTAAAAAAAATAAAAATTAAATATAGAATAATAATGAAACGAAAAATTATGCAATTAAAAACTGGATTAAATTGAATTTTTTTAGTAAAAAATTTTCCTCAAATGAATTTTTCATTCTATACATATGCGTTTTACTTTTGAATGTCACATAAATTACAAATCCAAAAATCTGCGAAATACATATTTCTAAAAATCCGAAGTTTTGCGTATTATTTTGAAAAGAATAAAAATACAATGTTTGTGTATATACTATATACATAGTTATTAATTGTACTTCTACTCTCTCTAAAAAAATTAAAAGTGATTTATTTTGAGAATGATGTTTGTTTGCTTTTAAAATTTCCTTTTTTGGTCAAATTGAAAATAGAAGAAAAGGTCTTTAATTAAAAAAAAAATTAATTTGTAGATTATAAGAAAATAAATGCAGATATGTATCATGCATTACTACACGTACTAAATTCAGTAATAATACAAATTATATGATGTAGAAATTAAAAATATAGTACATATGTATTAATGAAATTTAGAAAATGAAGTAAGAAATTTTCTTCATCTTTTATTATTTTGCTTTTTTATTTGCTAAATTCTAATCGAAAAAGAAAAACTATTAGTTATTTGCTTAGTCAATATTTAAAAAAAAAAACTTCTAGTAATCTGACTTTTTTTTAGGAATACAATAATTTCTTATTTCTCAAATAAAATCCTGGTTAAGTTATAAAAATATTATTTTTTAATTACATTAAATTGAAGAAAAAAAACAGTGTGTGGTAGGTATGCGCGTTAAAAGTGAAACGTTTTGCATCAGATTTCAGAGTAACATTACTGGTGCTCCGACCCTTAGAGTATATATTCTAGTGAAAACCGTCTCTCACTTAGCACACTTAGTGTTAACCGAAGCTTACACAACATTTTTGTGAAGTCTAGTCCCATATTGCACAATTTCGGAAAACTCAAATTTTGGAATAACACTACTGGTGCTCCGGTATTAAAAGTAAGCTTGTGTACTGCAAATTTTTTTAATGTTTTGAATTGTATAGTAAATTCAAAGCATTCTGTGATTTTTAAGTTATACTATAAATAAGTAAAGTTTGAAATTAAAATGATGTTATTAGTAAAGCAAAGCACATATTGAGAAGGAACTGTGATTTCTTAAAGTCAAAGAGATATTCTGATAAAAACAGTTTCTCGCTTAGCAACATTTTTGTGGATAACGTTTACCTGTAGTCTAGTCTCATTGTATTGCACTATTTCGAAGGACTCAAATTTTAGAGTAACATTAATGGTGCCCCGACCTTAAGATTAACTTTGTGCGCTGAAAATCCGGAAGGATTCAGGGTGTTGAGAAATTCAGTGGAGGAGTGAACGACATCATCCATTTGAATTACGGAGTCGGAAAAAATAAGAATCGCTAACTGCAGAAAGGGGGTATGTCACATATTTATAAATGTTCAGGAGGTTAAAAATAACTTTTTTTTAGGAGGTTAAAAATAACTTTTTTTTATTCAAAAATAACGGATGTTTTTTTTCCATATCCTCAACTGTATATTCTTTTACACGCTTGGTATCTATCAGTACAGAAAAAATTTGGACTTTTTGTTCCTACCTGTGCAGGTTGCTTAATTTGAGATATGCAGAAGTCACTTTTTTACAGTTATTGGAAAAATTCAAATAGAAATTCTTAGAAAATTTTTTATTAATACTAATATTTTATACTAATTAAAATTATTATTAGGCATTACACTCCTGGACTTCAGTTGGCCAAGCAGTAATATCTCGCCACAATGCTGAATAATCCTCAGGAATGTATTGCTATATACTCATTATATAATATTATCAATTTTTTTTTTTTTTTTTTTTTTGCTTATAGGGATCTTTTCTGCATATATCTTTTTTGTAGGAAGAGTTAAATTTTTAGTGGAATTTCGCAATCTGAATGTATGTATTAGTAACCAGGCCAGGCAGTTTATGAATTGCCAGCAAACAATTTCTTGAGCAGTAGAAATTATAATTTGGTGGTATAATAAAACGGGAAATGCTTTTTTTTGACCTCGCGGGACAGCTTTTCCATAGGAGCCATTACTTAGGGAAGTTTTTGTATAGAATTTACGCCACCAGTTCATGTATAATACACCAAGTGTCTTGAAACTTTTACGGCAGAGAATTTTTGTGAACTTCTGGACACTTTTGTTATTAGTTCGATATATTCGTCGAGAGTATACAGTCTTTCAGTTTTACTAATGTCCAGTTTCACAGTGGAAGTTTAAATTTGGCAGGAGGGTTAAATTTATGTTTAAAATATTGAGTTTCACAGTATAGATTTAAACTTTAAGTAGGGTTTAACTACCGACAAAAGTTAAACTTTCAAATTGTATTGGTTGAACTCTAGGTAAGCGAAAAAAAACGAAGAAGTGTGAGAACTGTCAAATTACCATTTACAAAAAAGTTTGTTTTGCTTAATTTTAATTTAAAATTTGTCATTATATTTAAAAGCATAGATTACTAGATATACCCAGATTACTATGATATTAGAAATGTAAGTGTGAAGAAAAATATTGTATCGAGATTCTTTATACCTTGTAATATTTACATTGCAATGACAAACTGTAATTCTATTGTGAATTGTAATTATTGTTTATGCTTTATTTAGGTAACAGTTAGGTCAAATTTATTTTGTAAGATTATATGAAATAAATTCTTTTTTTCTGTTTGGACTTTCAAGACGACAACATCTTTTTTTAAATCACAGGTTATGGGCCCAGGCACATGATAAAATTAATAAAGGTTTTGTGATAAAGGTAGAATTTCCGAGATACTCTATTAAATATAAGATAGTGTGTGAAATAATTTTTTTGCAAAGGACACCTTTAGATTATTTTTAAAAAATAAAAATTGATTTGTAAAGTTTTGGGTTTATATGTAATGGAAAGTGAACTTATTCGAATTGATAAATTACAAAAATAGGACCAATGGCTAACATGGAAATTCCAAGTGAAAATAATTCTAAACGCATCGGATTTGTTACACATGATTGATGGGTCTTCTCACCTCCAAAGAAAGCAACAGGTCAGAAAGATGAAGATTTCGCTGTAATTCAAAAATTCTGGAAACAAAAGGATGATAAAGCACAAAAGGTAATATGATGAAACAGAGATGAAACAAAGTAGATAAAAAATCGAAAGTTGGTAGATTTCTTAGCGAATAAAGGCGCCAACTCTAATCTCCTTGGACCAGGGGGCCTATTCTTGAAATCACTATACTTGGTTTATAAATCGAAGTCAGTATTGTTCTTATGGAGGCAGTACCCGATTAGTTTATGATAACTTAAAATATAAATGTTTTTGATAAATTATAAACTGAAATTGAGATATGATCACTCCATACAAGAGACAGATTTATACAAACGCAGTGTAAAAGAATATAGAAAAGTATACCTATATTGCCTGTACTGACTTCGATTTATAAACCAAGTATAGTAACTTTACGATACGTATCTTTACAAGTATTTGTTTTAAATGGTTTATGTCAGACGTATTCTTGAAATCATTCGAATATTTTTTCAACATACGAATGGAATTGCGAGTGTAGTGAAACTTTTAAAATTTAAAGGTTTTTTATTAGATGAGTTTAAGTTTAAGTTTATTGATTATCCAGTACTACAAGATTAACAATAATAATCTTTTATAAGTACAAACTTAATTAAACAAATATAAAAATTTTAATTACAAATAATAGTAATAAACTAAACAAACTAAACAACTAAATAAAGAGGAAAAAAGATAAATAAAAAGAAAAAAAAAGAAGTAAGAAAAAAATTATTATAAAGATAAAATTAATCAAATTAATCGAGTTCATTTAACTTATAATATTTAATAATAAAAGAGAGAGGGAAAGAGTAAGACAGAATGCAGAGAAGTAACTAGTAAGTAGGCATATATAGTCTGAATTTTAAAAGTTGAGGTTTTTTCGCGCATGCTTTACATGGCTTTGTGATCTTTTTTGTGTAGATATACGAAAGAAGAAACGTGTTACAACAACAAAAACGCATGTGTGTAAGTATCTTTTTTTCCGCGCATGTTTTTCTAGTATAATACGAAACCTTAACTTTTAAAATTCTGACTATAGTGTTGAAGAGAAAAGAGAAATAAAAGAAGAAGGAAAGAAAAGGAATAAAGGAATAGAAGGACTAAGGAGGGAGGGGAAACTGAGTTAACATTTGCAGCTTGATCATATAAATAACAAGCAGTCATACGTCCTGATGTTAATACAATATATACTCGTAAGTACAGCAACGCATACAAGTGTTGAAACATAATATACAAAACTAATATACACTACTGATCAAAGAAAAGTTAACACATAGGTTTTACCTCTATCGCGCATTTTTGTCATTTCTCCCACCACTTTTTTTTGCAATATGTTGACCGTCTATATATACGATAGTGTTCAAGGGTGGTTTTGCTAATCAGTAAACATTATTTAATGATCAAGACAAACATGATTAGAGATTGGTTACAGAACCAAGAAATCCAAGTTTTGGAAAATTGGCTTGCATAAAGTCCAGATTTGAATCCTATAGAGAATTTGTGGGATCAAATGGATAGATATGTACATTCACCAGCAAAATGTCCAAAATTCTATAAGCCAGAAACAAATCAATAAACTAATAGAATCAATGCCAAACAAGATAAATGATGTCATTAAAAATAAGGTTGGAAACACTAATTATTAATATTTAAAAAAAAAATTTATAAATATTTATAATAAAAAATCATAAAATTTTTGAAGAGTATGTTTAATTTTGAGTAAAAATTTATCATTTGATAATATTTTCTTAAGAAAAAAAAAAACTCGTTTTATGTGGAATTTTCTTTTGTTCACTTTTCTTTGATCAGTAGTGTACATACAAAACTGCAAGAGGAAATACAGCAATATATCTTTTAAATGTTAGGAGTATTTAAATATCTTCTAAAAGCTGTGTAGGACTGCTTGCTCCTCACCCCCACAGGCAGCTCATTCCAATACCTTACATCTTGCACAAGGACAGAGCGCTCACCAAATTTAGATGAAAACTTGGGTAAGATTAACTTGTAAGTTCTTTCAGAATGCAACAGACGTAATTTGTCATATAAATACGAGGGCCATTTGTTATGAAGGATAATAAACAGAAATAACAAAATTCTATTTCTGAAATAAGTATCCAGCGACAATCCAAGTAAAAGGTTGCCATGTGGGTATATATGAGCATATCTATAATACTTAAACCAAGAATAAATCTTATGCAATCGTTGAAGGCCGTATTGGTTCTACGCAGACAGATAGAATCATAGACTGGAAAAACAATCTTTCCATATACGAAATGCTGCATTAGAAGTGACATTACAAGTTTTCTACGGATTGCAACTGAAAGTGAGCTTGCAGAAAGTCTAAGTTGTCGTAAACCACCATAGATTTTTGTGAGAGACTTAGTAACATGATCACAGCAAGTCATCTTTGAATTAAAATGAACGCCAAGGTTACGAACGCTCTTTGATCGTTAAGATAAATACTGGGTAAGTCACCAACATTATAATTTTGTCTACTAAGCATACGATAACGACGATATAAAAGTTCTCGTTCACTAATTAATAGTTCAATTTCCTTTGTAAACCAAAGACATCCAGATTTCTTTACTACATACGATTTTAGCGGAACATGTTTTTCAAATAATCCTGAAACGAAACTACTGAAAATATGAATTTGCTTGTTTACATCAGTTGTGTAATAAATTTTGTGCAGCGGATAATTTAAACAATCTTTAATAATTGATTCCGTTAATATATTTTTGAAATTACGATATTTTAAAGAAAAATTACTTCTAGAGGTACTAACTAAAAAGTTAAAAGTGCCGAACAAAATATCATGATCCAAATAATTCGGAGCTGAAATCTCGTTATAAAAAATTGCAAATCTACGATCAGAACAGACTTAGATGAGTAAGATGAGTTAGAACAAGGAGAATTAATGAATAAAGAGAGGAATGAAATACATATATTATCTAATATTTATTTTGAGATTACCGGAAAGAAGTTTGTAAAATTATTCAGATTAGAAAAATGTATGGTTGATGAAATTATTGAAAAATTAAGCAAAGGTATTTTTATAAAAATTACGGTTGAAAATTATTTACATAATTATTTTTTTCAAGACTGTTATATTTTTTTAATTCAAAAAATATTTCTTCATAAAATATTCTAATAATTCTCTATATTGTAACAAGCATGATTGATTTCAATATTTTCTTGTTTTAATATTTCCTGTGAAAAAAAAAACAAAATTTAACTAGGTACTATGTTTTCGAGTACAAATATGTAGGTGCTCGTATCTTTTCGAGTACAAATAGGCACTCGTATCTTTTCGAATGGTTTTCATTCAAACATTTACGTATGCGAATCTCGAGAATAACCCATACATCAAAACCACTCGTAAAAGGTGAGTTTAATCAAACGTATACATAAAGTTACGAGTGGTTTCGAGAATAGCGTCCCTATACACTTATGTGAATGCACAATAATGGTCTCCCATATATGTACTTACATATGCATATTTTTAATTTTTCATCAGTGATTGTGGAAAAATAAAATTATTAAAAGAGTTAGAAAATACATCAATTTCTGATTTTTTTGAGAATTAAAATATTTAATTTTGTAGAATTACTGGATAAAATGACTCCAAAACTTGTAAAAAAAAAAGTACTAAAATTTGTGAACCCATTACTTCTCGTGAACGGTTATCTCTATCCGTACACTTTCCTCCGAATATAGAAACTTTTGAGAATCTTAAATTCACATCAGAAAACTTTTGTACTTATAATTCTAGAGATTTGGTTCAAAATCATTTATTTCCTACACTCATTTTGCTGGTAAATTTTACACCTCACAACTTCATTATAAAATGAGCAATTTACAACATAAATTACATATTCATGCATGCGCAAACAAAAAATTATAAAAAAATTCTTGAAATCACACAATCAGCATTCAGCATGCACAACCACTCAGTCTGATCAACACCATACATATTATATACATAAACAGAAATCAGTTTGGTTGAAAAAGTGAAGAAAGATTAGGAAACCGCACTACTCCCCTGGCTCATGAATTTAAAGAAAACGGTTGTGGGGAAGAAACGTGTAATAGTACTGATTAATATTTAAAATTTTTATTAGTGAAAGTGTTTTAGATGCAGTGTATGGTTTGTTTTTTTTCTAAATCATTTATTTAGTAAATTAGTTTAATTTTTTATTCATTTTTTATAAATATGTACATATTTCAATATATGTATGTATGTATGTACATAGGTATATATTTTTTAAATTATAATAAATATGTAATTTAATTATAAATTTAAGATATATAATTAAAATAATAATAATCATCGTTTGTAATGCTGAAAATAATTTCTTATTATTCAAAAATAATATACCTACCTACATACATATGTTTTATATTTTTATTTCATTCCAATAATTTTTAGTACTATGCTTTATCCTAAATTTTCAAACATTTAAGAGCCAAATTTAGTAGAAAAATTTTTCGAAAACAACAATAACATCGTCTGAAATGTATTTGTGTCTGCACCAACACAAGCAAATAAATTTCGTCTAAGTGTTGGTGTATATGATTTGAAAAATTTTCATAGCTAAATATACCTATATGTATGCATATAGCGATCATACTGTATGGATGTACGTTTGTAAAATGTGTATGTAGGTACAGGCTACAGCTAGCATGCAGCTGTTATAGCTGAAATTATTTCAGTTGAAGGTCACAAATTTTTCATACAACAAATTTTTTATGTAAAAATTCAAAAATACTGAATTATTTTATTTTTTAAATTTTTATATGGGAGGATATGTGGCTTTTCAACTTTGAACTCTTATATCTCGGGCTTTGTTGCACCGATTTGAGTCAAATAAAATGCACTAGGTCAGAAAATAGTTCTAAATTGAATTGCATACTTTTTCCAAAGATCACGGTATGAACTAAGGAGAGCCTTATAGAAAGAAAAAAAAAAGTTGTATGTTGGAAAAATGACTTTTTTTGTATTTTACCCTATACCTTTTACCCTAGTTAACGGATATTCACCGTTAAAATTTCAAATAATATTAGACCCTTCAAAAAATATCCTGACCAAATTTCAGCTTCTTAGTCTCACGGCAACATACTTTTATAAAGAGTCAAAAAATGTAAAATTTTGATACTTAAAATTGATTCGTGTGAGTTTTATGTTTAGCGCCCTGTAACTCGCGTCTCAGTTCAGGGATCGTTTTGGTGCTAAAAAGAGTTTTATAGAGAATGACAAGACTAATATTGTGCAGAAATTTCAATTCAATCGGTTTTTAGAGTCCTGAGATATTCAACTTTAAAAACCAAAACGGTCAAAAATTGAATGGAGTGTTAAAATAATAAATAATACGGTACAATATAGGTATAAGGTTTTCAAAATATGAAGAATTTGTAGAAATTTTAAGTATTGTACATTTTATTTTTCAATTCAATTCATTCTTTCGGCGTCACCTTGGAGGTAGAATGATTGACGAGTTTAACCTAGGATTGCCTGATCAAGATTGTCGAAGTTTCAGCCGTGCGTATACAAATGTATACCATACATTTTATATGGAAATTTTGAAATTTTATTTTCAAAAAGATGTATCTCAGCATCCGGTGAACCAAAAACTAATATTTTTATATTAAAACCTTTATTGAAGTGTTCTTCTTAGTGTTCTTTCTATTAATGTCCTATATTTTTTCTATTTTTCGAAATAAAATGGAAAATAAGGTTAAAAATGTTAAAAATCTTCATGATTTTTCGCGTATTTTGTCCTTCTGGTTGAAAATAATAGTACTTACAGAATTACTGTATAAGATAGCTCAATAGAAACACTTCAACAAATATTGTAATCCAAAAATATTAGTTTTTGGTTCACCGGATGCTGAAATACAGACCTTTAAAGTCAAAAGTAGATGTTTGCCTTTATGAATGTAGAAAAATGTATGAAACATTCACGTTTTTTATGTTGTTTTGTATTTTATCTTGAAAACAAAAAAAAGTACAACAACACTGTAAAAACAAAACTAAAGAGAACACTTTGATAAATCTTTTAGTATAAACATATTAGTTTTTGGTCTATGGGATGCTGAGATATCGTTTTTTGAAAAAAAATTTTCAAAATTTCCATATAAAATGTATGGTATACATTTGTATACGCACCGTCAAATTTTTGTTTTTGCATAAAAATGAATATTTTGTTTTACCGATTTTGAGATAGGACTTTGAAAATTGGGGTGTATAGTGAGGATCCTCCAATGGAGGAATTGGTGAAGTTTCAAGGTCCTAGCTCGAAGGGATCATATTTAAATTAAGACTCAAAGTCCGAATGTATACATTTATATACGATCAAGCAATCCTAGGGTTGAAAAAAAGTAGTATTCAAAAATACCGAAATTTTAGTAAAATATTATATTTATCACCAAATAATCACTGAAATCTAAATTCTATGTAACACTATAATTTTTCTAATATTCAGAATATAAAAAATTATCGCTAAAACTCTTAATACACTTGCTTCAATCCAACAACAGTTAGTAAAATATGCTTTTATGCGTAGTATATATATGTACATATGAATGTACATATCATGCTAATTCTATTATTTCATATTCATCATCACCGATCACCATTCCCATACAAAATGTGTTGCTAATATATCTATATACCTAATTATGTGCAGCTTAACTATACATAACTTTTATATGCTGTTTACGTTACATTAATCATCACACATACTACAAAAATTGCAATTTATCTTTGCACCGAGTTTATAGAGTTTATACTATCTGTGTAATTCTTATTTAAACCCATAAGTATGCAAAAAAATGTATGTGAAATGAAAAATTAGTAATGAAATTTTATGAAAAATTAACAATTTGTTTTATTGATAATAATTAAACTACGTAACCAATTTCCCTGAATTTTGTTTTAAACTTTTTGGAAAAGGTTATATTTAAATCTTATAAGAAGAAATCATAGTATCTAAACGTTTTAATACATGAAAAAAGTGTGAAAAGTTTAGTGAATTTTTTTTTATCTGTACCTTCGAAAATCGAATATAAAAAAATTTAAGGATCAAAATTAAAAATGTGTTCCACTTAAGAACCACAATTCCCTTCCACCTATCTATATTTAAAATTTCATGAAAATCGGTTGAAAATTGTAAGCTGTAGGTGGTCACTTTGCGGGCCCAAAATCGCAAAACAGCCTAACTTTGAATTCTTGTATTTTTGAAATAAAGGACTTTTTAAAAAATGTGTTCCACTTAAGGACCACAATTCCCCTCCACCTATCTATATTCGAAATTTCATGAAAATCGGTTGAAAAATGTAGGCTGTAGGTGGTCACTTTTCAGGCCTTTTTACTAAATTCACTAGTTGTTTTGGGGTAGTAACCATACAAACATATGGAATTTTTCATCTTGCTTGGTAGACTAAAGTAAATATATAATTTGGACTATTTCTAAAAATTTTTATGAAAAATGTTGCACAAAATAACGAAGAGAAATTTTTTGCATGCAAGCTGTCAAATTTTTTTCAGCTTGTATGAACAAAATTTTTTTTTGGCAATTTCTGTCATGCAATCTCATTTGCTGATTATTTAAAATTTTATATTTATTAAAGTGAGAAAATAAAAATACACCTCACAGACCGATTTCCTAATTCTTGTACACAAAAAAAAATAATCGACTTAAACCATCAGAAAGAAATTCCTATTGACGCAATATGTCATTATTCACTCAAACGTCAAATTTCTTGCAACAAAACTTTTAATCAAAAATGTCTTGCAAGATTCGTTACAAGCTGGCATGCAAGAATTTCTTTCAGACATTTTCGGTCCATACGAACCATTTTGTTGCAAGAATTTTTTGTAAATATAGACCCATGGTATAACTAAATTTTCAAATTGTTTATCAGTTTTTATCAGTTTGTAAATCATCTAGACTTTAGTCTAGAGTAGTAATCTTTATACCATGGGATAAATTAAAACACTTCAGAAAAAAAATTTTTGAAAATAACGAATGTTTTTGAGAATTATCTAATCTACAATATGTACATATGAACAAAAAAATTTTAATAAGAAAATATGTTTTCAATATGATAATAAAAAGTCATTTTGGAATTCAAGGCTTATTTTAAAAAAACATATTTAAAAAATTAATACATAAATGATTTTTTGTTTTACTTACTTCTTGTTTCTTAAAATGAGGACTTCCTCTAACATTGGTTACCGTAATTTCTTTAGGAACCATCGATTCTATTCCACTCATTATTACACTTGCACCTAAAAATTTATTCAGAAGTGCTCTTGCTTCTTGATCTTCTTCCCTGTCACCATCTTCAAACACTATAAAAAAAGAAACCATAATTTTATTAAAACAAAAATTATTTATTATTTAAGTTTTTTCACCATTATCAGCATTTCTCATTCGTTGTAAAACATCTGAAACACTTGTCACTTTCTTTCCTGAACTATTCAAAAATGACTTTTCCGACTGATTTAATTCTATATTTTTCAATTCAACTGTTTTTTTTTCACTATCACTTTCGGTTAAAACAGTCCTAGAAAGTTCAAATGTTGGTTTTATTTCAATGTTAAACTCTTCAGTTGAATAATCAATTTGATCGTCGTCATCTGTGTAATTGAAAAGAAAAAGCTTTAAATATCATCTCTTACAAAATATATTTAAAATGGATTATCCTTTATTACCTTTATTTGAATGTGCTTTTGCACGTAAAATTAATCCTGCTTTTGGATACAAATTTGAACAAGTCTTTTCTGTAACCGATGATGACGATTCTTTTCGAATTAATTTATCACTAATTGCTTTGACCGAACCTTTGCGTACAATTTTTGGAGTTTTCATTTCCATTCCTTTTAGGATTGCAGCATCTTTTATTTCAGGTTTTCTTACATCTGAATTCTAATCAATAAATTATTGAAATTAATAATATATAACGAAAATTTAACAACAGATATTTAAAAAAATATAATTTTACTTCTATAACTTGTTGTTTATCAAATTTTCTCGTGTTAGTAAGAATTTTAAAACCTCTTTTTGTTGACTTCTGTGTAGTTTCAGTAGCTTGTGATTCAGTTTCATCTTTAAAATCATTCATATCCTTAAGATTTGTCGAGTATACAGTAACACTACGTTTTCCAATAGAATCAGATCCATTTTTAGAATAATATTCTTCAGTTACCATTTTTCCATTTACTGAAAAATATATCGATTTAGTGCAAATTATATTATTGTATTTAATAAAGTTAAAAACCTCTTGTAGTTTCAACAGGCTGAAACTTCTTCAACGCACGAATACCAAACAATGGCCTTCCATCTTCATCAGTGGGTCCAATACCATAGCTTGAAGTTATGCAGTCCTCGTCGCTGGAAGTAATTTTTTGTCTTTGAGCTTTAATCGTTGATTTAGATATTGATCCTGGTTTTGATAGTTTTGTATTTTCTGAAGCCTTTTTCAGAATATTCTTAGTAGCCCAAATTGGCTTCCCGTCAGAGACTGATTTGTCTCTAACTTCACGAATTTTTTCAATAGGACTGACACTACGTTTACTACACGCAAGTTCGTCTTTTTTTGTGTCAATCTCTACAAGTTCTTTCAAATTAGTTAAAAAACTTCCTTCCCGTGATGTACTCCTGTAAGTATCTGAACTTTTACTTGAAGCTTTTAAAAAACCTGGTGTATTTTCGATTTTCTTAACAAAGGCTTTATGTGCTATTTGATTTTCTTTTTTATTTTGAGTTTCCAATGTCTTTTTAACCAAGCGTATTTGTGTTCGAATTCTACGTCTTTGTTCATAACCAACAACAGTATTCAACATTTGTTGTAGAAGTTCCAAATCGAAAATATATTCAATATGAGGAATATCAGAACAACTACTTTTACGTCGTAATCCACTATCTTTAGAATTACTTCGTCGCAGCTCAATACCAAATGTTTCCATAGGTCGTGCAGATTTTATATCATGCATATCATTTTCTTTTAAAACTGATGATCTTTGTGGTTGTTTTGTGATTTCTGTTGAATCTCGTCGATGCTCCATTGAACTCACGGTGTGATCCATGTACGATGGTCGAGCTTCATTGACTTTATCAGATTTTTCAAAAAAGCTGAGTTTAGCAGAAATTAAATCCTGTCTTGAAGGAGCTAAATTAGGTTTTTTCGCATCACTTGTTTGTCTACTGAGAGTATATTCTGTAGTCGTTTGAGTTTTGGATATTTCCGGTCGAATTATATTTTGTGAACTTTCTAAAATTTTATTTAACGAATTTTCGGCATAATTATTTTTCGCAATTCCATCAACAGATTTTGATGGTATATCTATACAAGCTGCAACTTTGTTTTTTAAAATATAATTATTTGTTTTTCCATCTTCCACAAATTTATCAGTAGTAAGATGAGTTTCGAATTTTGTTATGTGTTGAGTTTTATTGGTACTCGTCTGTGGATTCTCTCTGATAGTTTCGACTGTGTTTTGTTGGACTGTACGTTCAGAAGTTCTTGATGGAATGGATTTGTCAGACGGCATTTTCGAACTTTTCTCTAAAAATTTATTCACTGGTTCTTTAAGTTTATTTTTTAAAACTAGTGAATTTATTTCATGATGATCAACTGCATCACGCTTCGACTTTGTAAATATGGGTTGTGATGTACTAATTTTATTTGTCGAAATCTTATTTTCATCATCTCGGTTTTCGCAAATATCAGTACACTGCAATTCAACATCCGCAGCAGTGCTTTTCTTTCCTTCCCAAACTGATGGATGTGACAATATATCTCTTTGCCTTCCAGTGAATGAATATTTATTTCCTCTTTCGAAAACTGACTTTGTTTTTTGAACAACCTCTGTACTCTTGAGAGCTAATGGCTTAGATATAGGTTTCTTTCTTTCGGATTCAACTACACGGAATTCGTGACTCTCAAATGGAACATCATTTTCAGAATCAAATTGGGAAGATGACATTTGTCTATCAATTTTAGCGACTAATGCAGCAGATTTTTGTTGGTAAGATGGTGCAGTTGTAGTGAACTTATTTACTTTTTCAGAAACACTTAAAACACAACGGTCTTCCTTCAATTCATTATCAAGGCTATCTAGATTAGGTCGTTCAACTTCCTTCATAGCAGATGTCACTGATTTTGTTACATTTTCTGCTGTAGTCATAAATTTTGCCACCTTATCTGTAACACTTAGTAAACAATCATCCACTTCAGTAATATTTGTTTTTGATGATTCTTCTCGATAGAAAGGAGCTGATGATTTTGGTTTTTGAACTTCTTCAGCTGTTGAAATAAATTTAAAGACTTTTTCATGTACACTAAGAAGGCATACATCAGTTTCTTTAGGAGCTGAATACCTTATGTCTTCTCTGATAGGTGAAGGTTTTTTTTGTCGTGCATTCATTTGTTGATTGTTGAAGAAATCTTCTTCTATGTCATTGACTTCAGTTACTTGACAACCAAAATATTCGTTGTTTTCTTCTTCAAATATAGGAATATTTTTTATTGTAGGTTTGTTTGGCTTTTCATCTGGCTCTTGGATTCTATCTGGATACCTTGGCATTCCAGTATCTTCATCTAAACCTACTGGTGTTGGAATAATTTTATTTGGTGACGGTTCCCTAGAGCTTTTTGCTTGTTGAATATCAATAATTACATTTTCCATATTTTCACAGTTAATTAAATTATTCGTTGTTGTTAAATTTATAGTTTTTGTTGTCAAGCACTTGTTTGGACGTCGTTCAAATGAGTTCTTTCTTGGCTTATCTGTTGGATTTTTTCTTTGACCTTTCGTGCTGTTCACTTCAATTTCGGGTTTTGTTCGTTGAGGTTTAATTATATTTTCACTTGTTGATCGCAAATATTTTTGATTAGTTATATCAGTTGTTCTGTATACTGGAGCTGATTCTTTTCTTTCTGTAACTTGTAGTTTTTTAGAAGATAAGTTTTTAGGACTTGTGAGATCTGATGGAAATTTCATTATCTTTTGAGTTGTTATTTTATCTGTATCTATTTTGCTTTGTTCAAATTTTGTCACTAATTTCTTCTCTGCTGCAAATTTTCGATTTGATTCTGTAAAATTTTGATCTCTTTTTTGAGTATGCGATATCGATCGAGCAGTGGGTTTTTCGCTGACGTGTTTTGTCGATGTAATTAGAGGAGTTTCTGATTTTGATTGAGTGTCTGGAGATTTAGATTGTTTTTTCATTTCAGGTGTAGTAGAATGCTTTCGGGTTAGTGTAGGTGACAAATGAATTTTAGCTGTAGTTATATGGTTTTGCCGTTCAGGGTTCTTATTTTTAGCAACATTTGACGTAACTGACGTAACTATCACTGATGAAGTTTTCTCAACGTCTTCAAGTATCGGTTTTGATTCATTCCTCGTTGGACTTCGTTCATAAGCTTTAGACATTGATTTCCTTACTGGGCTTAAACCTGGAGAACGTGTTCGAGGTGTTTCATTTGGTGTATCCTTCCAAGTTGAAGGACTTGAATATGAAGAGCGTGATGGAGTTGAAATGAGAGATAGTTTTAAAGAAATTGGTTGATCATATTTTTTGCTTATTAATGTTTCTCTTGTAGACGCTTTTGATCTTTGAACTATACATGAACTTGGAGATGTATTAGAAGATTTAACAGAACTAAATGTTTTTTCATTATTTTTCCTTCCTGAATCAGAAACAATATTTTTTTTTGCAGAAGATTTTGAAGGTCTAACAATATTTGCTGGTTTGTCTGGTTTTGTTACTTTCTTTAGATTATTTGTTTGGAAAATCGAAAAAGTTTCTGTTTTCTAAAATAAAAAAATAAAAATTCACCAAAAATTGTAAGCACAATAAAATCCTACTCACTTTATTTTCTTGTTTTTCTTTTTCAGTAGTCAAAAAGTTATTAGTAATGTCTGGATAAGAAATTTCCACTTTACAACTCTGTATATCACCTGTAGAAGAGTCATTTAAAAGTGTATGATCCATTCCCAATATTTTACGACACCTTTCCTCATATGTTTCGCTTCTTGTTAAAATTGGTCTTATTTTTGCCTTATGTTCTGTGTTTCTAGATTCATCTTGATTTTGAATTTGTTCCTTTAAAAAAAATGGCTCCTTTAAAGAGTTAGGTTTTGATCCATTATCATGCTTCCTATAATTATCAAATGATTGTTCAAGATAAATATTTTCATGAGGTTTCTTTTGAATAACATAATATTCTTTGTTTGTAGTTCTATTTTGGAAACTCTTATCTTCTACAAAGTTTTCTTGATTTTTTTTATTTTGATTTATTTCAGTAATTTCCTTTTCTTTTGAAATGAAATCATCATTATATGAATACCGTGGATGTTCATTATCAACTGTTCCAATAACATTTACATTGTTTCCCATATTTTTAAGATTTACTTCGATAGTTATATCTGTTGCATCATAATCACTAATTTGATGTTTCTCAGTTGGTTGACTAACTATACAAGTAGGTGAGTTTGATCTCGGTGATTCGCCCTCAAAGCCTTCATCTTCATTTTTCATTTTTTTTTTTATTTGTTTGCTTTTATCAGTGTTAATTTGGCTTGAGATTTTTTCTGGTGAAGTTTGGCTTCTATTTGTTTTTTGTATATCATAGAAAGGTTGTGATAATGGATTTTTTGATTTGAAAATATTTTGAACTGTTTCTGCTGATTTAGTTTCCATTTTAGTGGTGGCCTTTGATGATGTCATAGTGGGATGTTCTAGTGAAGAATATGATGGTCTAGAAACTAAGGAAATATTTCTTAATTAATTCGCTAAAGACAAACCAAAAAAAAAGTAACAGATTCTATGTGCGAACGTGACAAATCACAAAATAAAAAAAGTCGATAAAATTCCTTTATTCATTAACAAAATCAAAATTTTACAAAACGCATACACAAAAGAATTAAGGCAAATACATTTTTATTATGAAATTCCATCCAAAATTAGTTTATAAAATTTTCCTTTGTTAGTATAAATCATAATTAAATTCTATATATGTATGTATATACGGAATGTTTTAGTTAATTCTAAAGCAAAGTAGATATTTAATAAAATCACAATCTACACATATTTTATTATTAACAGTAAACTGTATCTACATAATATTTTTTTATAATTGACTTGTTACTTTCCATTAAAAGAAAATCTCATGAAAGACACAAATGCAATAAATTAACTATTTTTTTTTAAATAAATATATTTATCAAATCGAATAGTTAGCAATTATTTTAAAGATATTAGATTAAATAATAATTAGCAATTTAAAGTTATATACAGGGTGTCCGGTTTAAGGGTTTACAAAATGAAACTACAGATAGGTCTCGCCGAGACAAGAAATAAATCGTAAGAGAGAGTGTAATCTCAACGGTTTCCAGGGTTCGAGGGGTTAACAACTTTTACGATCTTTTTTGTGAAACACCCTTTTTTTCGTTCTCGCTTACTGTTTAGAAATAATACGCATACTTTACAAGAGGGTACCCTTTGCCCTTTCAATCAATATGAGCACCATCTCCTCAGCCCTCTTACCACGGAAGTTATTAGTTATTAGTTATTGTTATTAGTTATAGTCAGAATTTTAAAAGTTGAGGTTTCGTATTATACTAGAAAAACATGCGCAGAAAAAAAGATACTTACACACATGCGTTTTTGTTATTGTAACACGTTTCTTCTTTCGTATATCTACACAAAAAAGATCACAAAGACATGTAAAAACCTCAACTTTTAAAATTCAGATTTCAGACTATATTATTAGTTATTTCAACTTTTTACCTCAATTTTTGGAAAAACCCAAATTAGCATTTTGGTACAAAAGCATTAAGAATCAAACGAAACATGGTTTTCAATGACAAAATGTGAAGAGATGATTACATTCTACGGGCTGTAGCTTCTGAACCATTGCAGGTAGAGTCATACCGTAGGAAGCTAATTTGTAGAGAAAGAATTGCGCTTCTTATTTATTGTAAAAAAAAGTGTATGTTAATAATATGTTTTTTCAAGAAATCACTGGGTTTTTTTTCGAAATCTAGGTAAAAAATTGCAAATTTTTGAATTTGATCGCTAATAACTTCTGTGGTAAGAGGGATAAAGAGATGGTGCTTATGTTAGTTAAAACGGTAAAGGTTCCCTTTTGTTATACATATATACGTATCATTGCTATACAATAAGCAAGAACGAAAATACAGGATGTTTCACAAAAAAAGTCGCAAAAATCTTTAATCTCCCTTACCCAGGAAACCGTTGAGATTACATCCCCCCCATACGATTTATTTCTTGTCTCGGCGAGACCTATCTGTAGTTTCGTTTTGTAAACCCTTAAACCGAACACCTTGTATATGTATGATATATATACGTACATTTTTGTGCATAAATTAAGCGAAGTAAAACAAAAATTAGTTTTCACAAATCTAATTTGTTTAGAAACAATTTATTGAACCTTATGTAGTTCTTCAAGACATAAAAAGTTATCTAAGTTTTTTTAATAATTAAAACCTCGTAAAAAGTTAATTTTCCAGAATAAACATTAACACCCCTATGCTGATAGTCAAAGTCGCTGTCGTTGTCGTTTCATCTTTTGTTTGGTATCTATAGTCGTTTTTATTCAAATATCGAAAAATTTGTTAGTGTAAAATTTGAATATGCATGAATTTCTAAATGTATGCAATATAACGTTAATATGTGGTATATTTCAGAACTCTATTAAATTTGGCCACGTTTGGATATTATCTCAATATTTTTAAAATAAAATTTTGAAAAGTTTTAAACTTCTTCGTTATTCACTTTTTTGGTTTTTGTACAGCACTCGTTATCCTTTAACATGCTGATTAAAATTGTCGCCTAATTTGACAAAATGTCGCGTCAAACGAGGATCGACGAAACCGACTGTCAGAATACCGATTTTGTAAACGTGACACCGACGATGACTATGAGCATAAGGTTGTTTTTGAATTTACTTTCAATTTTAATTATAATTACAAAAGATTTTAAAAACTTTAGAATGTTTTTTTTTGTTTTTTTTGCTGGAATATATTAAAAAAGCCACATGACTGCACTTTATAATAAGCAATATAAATTTTTGTAACCAAATTCCATAACATTTATTTACATACCTACATACTTGCAATTAATTTTTATTTTTTCATGTCTGTTGTTAAAACAAGTAGAACTTTTAATTATATTAGTATAAAAAGCCAAATTACATCGTTACAAACAATTTATTAAAATATTTTCCACCATTTTTTTTTTAAATTTAACTTGAAGAAAATAAGCATCTTTTTTTAAAATAATTTTAAATCCAATTAAAAAGGTGATTTTTGATATCTAAATTCCATTTTATATTTTCCAGATTTAACGTTACCTGTAAAAATTTCAGTTTTTTTTATTTTTATTAACATTTTAAGTAATAAAAATCTTATTAAAAAAATATTTTAAATGAAAATGAAGTTGAAAAAAAAAATAAACAAGCGGATACATTTCACGTTTCAGTTTGTAGTAAACTTCGTAGTCTTCGCACTTTTTCAGTTTTCGTAGTTCATTTCCATACATTTACAAATTACAAAAATTTTGAAAAACTGCGAAGGTAAAATGCTTTGCAGTTTCTAACTTCTTCTTTTTTTTTTTGTATCTTGGCTGTTGATATTTTACAGTTATAAAAATAAAAAAACAAACACTACGAAAAATTGAATTACGAAGAAATTTTAAATGGTTGTTCATGATCATGTCAATTGAATTATGAAACTTTAAAACTGAAAAGTAACGCGAATCTCCTAAAAAAATGATATTACATATAATAAAAATGGATTAGTTAAATCATGTTTAGCGATACACTCTAAAGAAAGTTTGCTTTGAAACTACATACATACTATATATGGAAATGTACATACACGTAAATACATACATATGTATTTAAATGACAATGATTTTAAAAATACTGATTTTACTAGATTTTTGTGATATTTTATGTATGTAGGTATATAATAGCATTTAACCCTAGAATTGCCTGATCGTATACAAATGTATACATTTGGACTTTGATTTGAACCTTAATTTAAATATGATCATTTTTAGCTAGGACCTTAAGACTTTATCAATTCCTCCATTAAAGGGTTCTACGTAACCACTTGAATTTTCAAAATCCTAACTTGAACTCGGTAGATTGAAATATACATACTTTCTTCCGAAAAAACACAAAACTGACGGTGCGTATACAAATATACCATACATTTTATTTGGAAATTTTGAAAATTCTTTTTTTCAAAAGAGCTGTTTCTCAACATCCAGTGAACCAAAATCCGTACAGACCGTAGAATGTAGTCATCTCTTCACTTTTTGTCATTGAAAACCACGTGTTCGGAGATTGCCCCCCCTTCCATACGTTTTTTTGTTTGTCTCGACAAGACTTGCCACCCTGCTTATTTAAGTCCATCAGATCTGAAACACCCTGTATATATTGTACATATGTATATAGTACCAAAAAATATATAGACAGAAAGAAGTCTTATGTAGTATCGACTAAAAATTGTAATTATTAAATTAGACTATAGAACAGTACGGTAAGAGAAGGAAGGAAGTGAAAGCTTTTTTAACTATGCTTTAAAGCGCTTTGAAATTTAAGTTTTGTTTTTAACATGATCAAGATGAATGAAAAATATAAAAAAATTGTACTCTTGTGTGTTAAATAGAATATAAAAAAAATTTCAAATGGTGAAACATATGTGAATAAAATGAGTCACACCGACACCATCAATTACCTTGTTTATGCGAAGCTTTAATTCGCATTAACTCATGCCGTTTTGACTAAATACGGATATATAAACCAAATTTTAAAACGCATTGAAACTTTATTTCGTTTTGAGTGAATACACTATAAAATCCGAATTTAAAATTTCAATGCATTTTTAAAATGTGCATATACACTTTCTTCGTTTTAAGTGAATTGTCATATTTGACCTTTCAAAATGGTGTTGGTAACATACTAAACATCAATATGAACTTTTAGAGTAGTATTAGTTTATTACTCAAAACGTTTTAAGTGAGAATGAAATGTTGTACTACGCATAAACACCAATTAAAATGTATTATCTCAAAACGATGTTCAAAACGTTTTATCGTTAATACGTTTTAATTGTTGTGCATAAACAAGGTAATTGTCGTATTCGCATGTACATATGTATTCCTATGTAGAAGTAAAAGCTTTTTTAACAAAACTGAAGCATACTGATGTACATTCAAAGCTATTTCACAAATGGGGTTCCAATGTTGGAACCCCAGAACAAAAATTTTTGTATGAGACATTTTTATACTACATAAGAATTCTTTCTATCTATATATTTTTTGATAGTACATATATTTCTTTTATATTTCTATGGAGAAAAGTTCTACCGGTGACGTCACACAGATTTGAAAATGAGAACAAATCATGTGTTCCATTAATATTGAGTTTACGGGATGCTGAGATAAACTAATGCAGTAATACTGAAATGTATTATTAAAGTGAAAGAAATGAGTATCACAATGTATAGTATAAATTTGTGTACGAGAAAGCCAATTTTTGAACAAAACCGGTTAGTCAATCCTAGGGTTAAAAAAAAACAAAAAAAAAAATAAATAAATTTTTTTCTAATAAATTTTTAAAATGTTTTGAATGGAAAATGGAAATACTTTCAAATGCAATTGTTGAATCATAAAATATGAAATATGGACCAATAAGAAGGAATTAAATTAGAATTGAAAAATTGAATTGAAAAGAAATTTTTTGAAAAAACTGTAGAAAACAAAAAAATTTTAGTTGTTATTCTGAATGTCAATATGATAAAGTTGTAAGAAAAAAGTCAGAATCACAATCTTTTGTAAAGATCTATAAATTATTCATACCTTCATCAAATTTTGAAATTTTTTTCAATTGTTGAAACGAACCTGCTTTATTTTTTGTGTCAATCATCGAACATACATTTGATATTTTCTTATGAACATATGGAAAGGAAATGTCCTTTTTGTCAAAAATAGGACGACTTTTTCGAATAAAAATTTGTGAATTTGAAACAGGTCTAGTATTATTTGAGAAAATTTTTGAATTATTTGAAGTTGGATACAAAGATGCATAATACTTTTTAATACAAGGTGCTTCTACAATTGGTTCCTTTCCTTCATAACTGTTTAAATATAATTTTTGTTCTGCAAAAAATTCACGAAACGTATCTTACTTAATAGTTCAATTTACTTAGAATTTTTTTTCTACTTTTTTGTTTTCTTACCTGAATAATCACTGGTCGAATTTTCTGGTACTTTCTTGAAAGCCGAATTATGCCTATCAAATTTGGATTTAGTTAAATGATCAGTTTCACTCCATTTTGGTGATTGATTGACTTTTTTTGCTGTAATTTTAGAATCTAATGGTTTAATTGTAGATTTATTTTTTATCGATTGTCTACTGGAGTCAATACCACGATTCGATTTCACAACTGTACTAGAACTTATTTTGCTCGATTCTGAATCACGTGATGGACTAAACTCTGATCTTTTATCCGGACTGATTGAACTTCGTACAGAAATAGAATTAGTTCTTAAGGATTTTGAGCTAGATGGTCGTTGTTGATCAACTGGTGAAACACATCTTAAAGAGCGTACAAAAGCTTCATGAGCAGCACCAACTTCAACTGTAATACGAGAGCTTGTCATACGATCGTTATTTCGTGTTTTTGAAGTTTCACTTCTCTCCGAAACATTAGTTTGTTGTTTCATCGTTTTAGAATTGATATCAGCTGCAGTAATTGTTGATCTTTGATCATCTATCAAATATTTTTGTACTGAAGGATAGCCATGGGTACCAATAAAATCTTCTTTTTTAGAATTTGGTTCTATCGATTGAAGAACGTGTGTTTCAAATTTACTTTGTTGACATTCATCAGAATGCTGATCATGTTGTTCTTTATCATAATGTTTTGTAGCGTAATATTCTTCAGTATCGTTTTTGTCTACTACAGAATTTTGAGGTGATTGATAACTGTCATTTCCTTGAACGTATCTGTGAGATTTTACTGATGGAAATTCATTTTTTGCAACTTCTGTTAATGGTTTCCTTTGATGGTTTGATTCTTTATATGATTCAAGATTATCCATTTTCGATTTAGAAGTCATATGAGAGGAATATAATTCATGACTTTCTTGAGTGTCATAATTTTTACTAGTTTGCCTAGTTGAGTCAGTTTGTGATATTGTGTATTCATTTTTTAATTCATAAGGATGTTGCTTACTTGAAAGTTTTTGAGGTTCAACAGAAGGAAAACCATAAGTTGTAAAATCTTGACTGTTTTTTTTTTGTTGAGTAGGTTGTTTTTCTTGAGGCGTTTGAGGTTCTACAGATGAATGCTCATGAATTTGACTTAAATTTGTGCTGTTAAAATTTGATATTTGATTTGATCCTTTTTTTCCAGTTTCTATAAAATCTTGACTTGTAATTTTCTCATTACGCATGATTTGGCTAAGATCTTTTTTGACGGTCCTATGATTTTTGTCCGAAGCAATATTTTCAATTTGATCTTTTAAACTTTCTACTTTGTCTCTACAAATATCACTATTATGACGTTCAACTTCTTTTCTATGAACTGAACATATTTCATGTTGATTAAACGATTCATTTTTTGATACTTCTTCATGATGGATTTGTTTCTGTTGAATTTTTTGTTTTTGAATGTCATCACGTTGAATCTCTGATGCACGTCCATTAGCCTCATCTGTAAATTCAGAAGATCGAAGATCGAAACGTTTATTACTTGTGATGGTGTCATGTTTGCTTTTATAAGTTTTATCTTGAATTTCGCTGGTAGAGGGTTTACTTTGAGTATCATCCTCGTGATAAGTATGTAATGATTTTTTTGGCAGTTGTTCATCGGAGGTATCTGATTGCCATGTTTTTGCTTTCGCCGATTTTTTTTCATACGTTTTTGTTGTGACAATCGTACCATCAACCAATTCCTTTGTTTCAGTTATCATTTTCGTATTGGAATCTGGATAATCAATTTTTCTTGAAATTAAAGTACCTGGTAGGGCAGCCAACTTATTCACTTCTTCTTCTAAATAAACTTTTGTGACTTTTGGCTGTTTCTCATAAGCTTGTTCAATTCGATTGATATTATCATTCATTTCATCAGATTGTATAGAATCTCGAGCAGTATTAAAGTTTTCAGTTATATTTTTTTCATTTTGTATTTGATGATTACGACGCTGTTGTTGCTTGATTTTCTCTTCATGATTAGTAGCTCGACTTTCAATATTTGAGTTTTGAAAACGACTTTGATCACGAGATAATTTTGATAGTTTTTCAATGTTAGAGTCTTCAATTTCATTAAATCCGTGTGAAATATGTTGCCTGTTAGTAGGAATCATTTCAACATCATCTCCTGAAGAAGTAAATTTTGATGTAATAGTATGCGAAGAAGATGACACAACTGTACTACTTTTATTTTCCCTTTGACTTGAATTTTCATCATCAATAACTGTACTTTCTTGTAAACATGTTTTAGAACTTTCACCAGCCTTTTCAACATAATTCTTTTCGTTACCTTCATGAAATTCTTGAGTTTTATGCTCATTTATTCCAGTAAATTGTGAGTGACCCCCATGTAATTTTTTAACTCCTACAATTATTTGAAAAATACACAATATATATGAATATATGTATGTATATGTACTCGTATTTCTTTAATTTCAATTATAATTTTCAAAAATAAAATTTTAAAAAATTGTTTTCTTACCTTCAGTTGTTGCTAATGTCTCAGTTTTATATTCCTTTCCATCGGAGCCTACTTCAGATGATGTAATAACATTCCAACCGGATGTATCTGGTGCAACAACATCACTTAGATTAGTAGTTTTACATTTAAATTCATGGGTTGGACTTTCGGAATCACGTACTTCTTTTGTTTTGAAACTTTGAAAACTTTGATCAATTAAAGATTCACCATGACTGAGGGTTAGAGGATTTTTAGTTAATCCAATTCCACTTTTTACATCCATATCGCCTGTTGCATAAAAATCTTTTAATCTATTTTCACGCAATTTATATATATGCGACCGAATCTGTTTTTTACGACCAAAATCCTCGGTTTGTTGCCACTAATAAAATTATATTAAAATTAAAATTTTTATATTAATAGAAAAAACTAATATTCATATGCACTTGTATAAAAATTAAAATTAAAAAATAATAAATATTATAGGTAAAAAAGAACGAATATGTTACATAAAATTAAATTGAATTTTTTTACTTAATCGTGTGAAGTTCGCTTTATAACTAAATGACTTCGAATTGGATGAAGATCACACCTACTAAACCTCATAACATTGATCGCTTTCTTAGTCACGCAATTTAAAAATATTTTATTAACTTTTATTCACTGTCTGAAGGAGAATGTATGAAACAGGTAAACCCACGCTTTTTTAAATAAGTATTGTTTACCATTTCTGGTCTGTGATCAACATCATTATTGCAAATTATTATAAATATTCAACTGAATTGTAACCATATAATGATATAAACAAATCACAGTAACTTTTAGAACATTACGTCATCTTTTACCGACCTTCAAAATGTTGACTGGTTTATTAAAATAAAAAAAAACATGGGTCCGATCCGAATATGATAAAATAGTAGCATTTAATCATGACTCATTGTACATACATACATATATTACCTGTAACTCTGTAAGATAAATACTTAGATACAGATGTATTACCTGTACTTGTGAAAAAATATCAAGTACAAAATTAAAAGTAGGTATTGTAGTAAAATAATATTAAGTTTTTATTCATTCATGTGATCTATTGTTTTTTTATTTCTAGAGACGACCCATAATTTATATTCATTTTGCAATCTAGCATATGATATATTTTCACATTTATGAAATAGAATAAATATGTATTATCTACAGTCGCTCAACAAAGTATTCGGGCAGTACAAATAGGTATTTTTAATTTATTCTAAATAAAAAAATTTTTACTATAAAAGTATGAAACAAAATACTAAAAATAATTTTTTATTCTTATAACAACATATTTATAAAAAAAGTCAACATTAATATCAAAAAAATTACAAAATAAACAGTTAAAAATTTTAGCTTCAATTTTTATTCCAATAAAATATTCGGGTAGTACGAACATTTTTATAATATAAGGTGCTTATTGTTGAAGTCAGTACTTTGTTGGACCTCCTTTATATTTTATAACTTCTTTGAGTCTATTTGGCATAGATTCAACAAGCTTTATCCCTTCATTATATTTTAAATTTTACACCCACGCATCAATTTTAAGTATCAAAATGTTACATTTTTCGACTCCTTAGACAAGTATGTTTTCGTAAGACTAGGAAGCTGAAATTTGGCCAAAATATTCCTTGAAGGGTCTAAAGAGTCAAAAAATGAGATTGAAACAAAATACACCTATCGCATTTTCCCTTCCGTATAGTTTTTGGTTTGTTTCGACGAGAACTACTTCTGACTCATTCCTATACGCTTAGTCCCAAACTTTGTATGTGATTTGATTAAAAACAGAAACATATTATTCTTTTAAAATAGCACAAACAATATTCAAAAACTACACACAGACACATATTCTTGAATAAATGACTTAACATTTTAGAAAGCCCACTCCCCGTTAATTTTTTTTCAACTATTAATTGCAGAAGTGTAGTTATTCCTACAATTCCTATGAATATTCTTTTTTTTTCGATTTTCTGAATAACAACAATGAATATACCTACGTAATAAAGAAAAAGAAAAAGAAGCTACACCAGAAATACAAACTGAATTTGTGTATAATTTTAAAAGAACATAAAAATAAAATTTAACGTAAAGTAACATTTTTACATAGTTTTTCTGAATCTCGCAAATATACCTATTTTATTATATTTCATGTTCACAGTGTGCATACTATATATATGTACATATGTATATGTAGATAAATTCGACATTACCATAACAAAATTGGAAAGAATTTTATTTATCAATTGAGAAACTTGTGATAATTTAAAAATCTTTCAAAATAGAATCTATGTACTATATGTATATGCAAGGTGTCCTGATATGAAATTTTTATTCTTTGGAAGATTAGTTGCAGCCTCCGTTATTTAAATGTCCTTAACGAATTTGCGAAAAATAAATGGTAATTAGGAGCTTGTTTGTAAGAAAAAGATTTAAAAAAAATTTGAATGACGACAACATTCGATTTGGGAACAGTAAAACTGTTACAAGTGTAGAAATTAAAAAAGAGTAACATTTTTTAAAGTTTGTGTTTAACACTATTTTTTATTTTTTCAATACTTTTTTAATATTTTTATATTTATTTTAAATATCTTTGAATATATTTGTTCACAGCAATTTGTTTTACAATTTTAATAAAAAAATTCAGTATCACCTTTTACTTTTTCAACTCACAAGGTAAATACATATGAAACTCATTTCGGATCGCTATTTTAAACACGTTGTAAAAAATGTAAACAAACTAGTTTTTATTTGGGCTACGAATATATTTGTGTCATTTCATTTTTCAAATTTCGCTTTTCAATATATATTATGAGAAAATCTCATATACAGTCACGTATCATTATTTTTTACTTTTATGACGTATGTTGGATTCACTCTCTCTTACAGCAAGACAAAATTTAGTAAAATAGAGTGTCACAGCTTCTTACAATAGATTAGCTTTGATAATTAGGCCCTATTGTGTAATTTAATCGAAATTCAAATTCAATTTATTTCGATATCTTTTTTCTGATCGAATGAAATTATAAAATAAAAGTTTAAAATCATAGATCACTAGATATTTCAAATGAAATTCATATAGCGTATATTAGCATTTGTTTGAGAATGACACAAAATGTTGTAATTATTTCATTCGATCGATAAAAAACCATATATCTACAAAGATAAACAATCGTCATATATCCTTATGTCCGCATTTAATTTTTAACACACACCTGATATCAGGTGGCAACATGTTGAAAAATTTTCAATATTTAGTTTACTATGATCAAAAATAGTCAAAACGTCATCCTCATCTATTCATTTCCGTTATAATGCATTTTTAAGAATTTTTTTAAAGTTTGTTTTGTACGACAATTCGATGTTGAAGAATTGATCGATGATCCTGTAGATTAAACGTTTTTGTTTCTTTTCTTTCAATAATATTTAAGGATTTTAAATTAGGTTTATAGTGAAAAATATTTTTCATTTTAAAATTACATATAATAATAAAATTATTATTATATAAAAGAATAAAAACACTTGTGTTTTTAATTTTTCACAAATTATATTTATTTTTTTAAATTTAATTAATTAACAAAATTCACCGACCGGTTTCGCCTTATTATGGCATTATCAAGGTTGGATTTTGACTAATTATAAAACTTAAGTATACATTATTGAGAAGTATTGAGTTAATTTTTAATTAAATTCTTCTATTACAATTTAAACAGGGATGAATTGAGAAGTGAACTTTTATTATTGAAATCAATTTGATCATTTACAATGTTTAATCCCAAAAATTATGCCTTTCTAATTTTAAAAATTTCGTATTTATTGATGATTCGATATTTATTTAAATGATGTAATAATTTCATGTTATCCATGTTCGTCGTATGATTATTATCAATAAGATGTATAGATATACCGGATGATCATTTTTTATTTCTAGTATATGATAGATGTTCCTTGAAACTAATTTCCAAGTTTCTTCTTGTTTTACCAATTTAAATGGCTTAACAATCATTGCATTTTATTTTATAAACACCGCTTGATTTTGTATTTTAAAGTTTTATTAATAAAAAAAGCTGTATTAATGTTAATCTTAATTAGGATAATTTTTATATCTTCAGACAGGGTATATTAAATTTTTTGCTATTTTTTGTTTTTGTATGTATAAAATATTGTAAACAAACTTCTTAGAGTAAAGCTATGTATGTATGTATATCACAGATAGTATTGATTTCTTTATAAAAATTGTCATGACATAATAGCGCTAACCATACAGACTTTGTAAAACTTAACAAACTCGAAAAGAGTGTTTAAGTCTCAGCGAAATCTTAGTGAAATGTCTTAGTAACCATATAGACTTTTATAGACTTTTGAAAATTTATAAATTATACAAATAATTACATACTTTAAAACTTTAAACTGCACAGTTCACATTTACATATTTTTGACAAGTTACAAGATTTGACAGCTAACTTTAAGTTTCATTAAGTTTTGTACGACAATTTTCTTATCTTTAAAAAGTCAGCGAAAGTTCAGAGAAAGGTTTTGAAAGTTTTGAAAATAGAGAAACCAATGACAATGTATTCTATAACAGACTAATTATTCTAGTATATTGAAATAGTCAGAACCAGTTGACCTCCAATCTCAACGTTTGGCCTCCAATCTAAAAGCTGTTTAAGCTCTTTCTTATTCTCAGGATTTTTTCTTAATTTCTCACTTTTTTAAAATATATTCTCTTTTCTATCTGTTTTCCATACAATACATAGAAAATTTTAACAAAAATTTGAGAAATTTTAATATTTTTAACTCGCTATACAATCATTCTAATGGTAGAATACATACCATTTGATTTAGTATAAGAATTTAACCAATTTGTATGAGGAATTGAAGACATAGGATTTGAGGGTATATTTCAAGAAGAAGAAGTATACAAGTAGCTAATTTGCATATGATCACATTTATAAATTTTAATGATAATTTACATATCAAATTTATTAATTTGCATATCAAATTTGATCGTTTATCAGGTCAAATATAATGTTGATATCAAAATGATATTTTTAGAAAATAATTTTATTAATAAATTCGATCAAAAATCCTTAATTTTCTAGCACTAAAAATCTTTTTTGCACCAGGCAATCAGAAATCATAGCGAACAAAAATTTACACAAAATCATCTCCAAAGGTATCAAATGTTTTTGAACTTTTACGATTATATAGGACATTGTATTTATCCATATAAGAATTGTTTGATAGTATGTGTTGCCGATACCTCAAGAAAACATAAGGAGATGTTATGCACATGTTTATCTTCAATACATAATATCACTTCAAATAGAAAAAAAGATCTTTTCCTTATTACCCTTTATACCTTACCTCTATACATTTTTCAATGCAAAAGACCAAAAATATAGTTAATCACCGTGTTATATGTGTTTGAAAAAAATTTACAAATTATTTACTTTATGGTATTTTTGTGTTTTATTGTTTTTTGAAAAGATATATTATGATATGTATGGTATATGAGAAATGTATGAATATAATATTTTTATTATTGCATTTTTTTTTCCTTTGTGTTTGCTTGTGTGTATATATATTTTAAAGTAAAAATATATATTCAGAACAGCATTATTTATTTTTTAATGTAAAATAAAATAAAATAACATGCCTGTTGATTCTGATCTCCTGATCCATTACAGATAAAATTTTCATATTTCCTAATGAAAAAAATTTCTGGATATGAAAATTTACGAAAATGTAAAAATTAATTTTTAAAATTATTTTTAAAATTTGAAGTAACAAATACATATTTATCTGAAATACTAGCTATTTTAAGGGATACATAAACAGCAAATATACATATACCATATGTACATATTGAAGAAACAGGTATAATTTTTTGTTTGAAACCAGAAAATAAATTTAAAAGTTCAATATATTTTTTAATATTTTTATGCGTATATAGAGATAGAAACTTTTCGTCTCTCACACTTCCCCGCATAGGTCAACAAATTTTTTGAAAACTGCTGATTTTCGAATGTACTGACAGTGTACCTCTCTATGTATCTGCTCTGTGGAGAAACTATGTTTTTGTTCAAAAATTTAACCTTCCTTAAGGCAGTGAAAGTCTGTATGGTTAGCACTAATGGTACTTTAAGAAGTCTGTTAATCATAGCGTAAAAAGCAGATTTTTTAATATTAATTGGATGTAAGGATGTATTTGGTATTACTGTGTCAGTAGTTCTAGGTTTTCTATATATATCAAAAGAAATGTTCTTGGTATCTATACTGAGGTCTAGAAAGTTAATTTTGTTGTGGCCGATTTCTATTGTAAATTTTATAGAGTCATCAAATTTATTTAAATATTTGTTAAGGAAGACATCCAATTGTCTATTATTTTGTTTTCTGTCATTTTTTTAAGTAATAATTATTAGAATAAAAAAACTTTTTAATAAACCACGTTTTTAAGACGGACTTAAAAGCAGGGTACGGAAAAATATCACTCGCGAACTGAAAAATTCAATTCGTTCCTTTTTTTATCACTCGTGAGCGATTCAAAAATTTTTAAATTCGTGAGCGATTCATTTAAAAAGGAATTTTTTAGTTTCCATTCGTTCCCAAGGAACGAATGAAATTTTTATTTCGAGTTTCATTCGTTCACGAACGAATGGAATAATTTTAAAAAATTCCGTTCGCGAATGAAAAAGAATCAAAAACGAATCATTCGCGAATGATTCGCGTCTTATACTAGACAAAGTACAAGTACTCATTACATGAAAAAGAGTAGAAAATTTCTTAATTTTTTTTGTGATTTTTTATACATACCTCTAGTAAATTAAAAAAATATTTTTGAAAATATAGATAAAGCAAAAATATTTTATTCTTCAAAATATGTGTAGTATGACAAAGAATTGAATATTTAGTTATTAAAAAAAAAAAAAATAAAATAAAAAAAAAAAATTGCTTACGAATGATTCTTTTTGATTCCTTTTTTGATTCGCTCACGAATTATATTTTTTGATTCCTTTTTAATTCGATTCGCTCACGAATGATTCTTTTTTATTCCTTTTTAATACGATTCGCTCACGAAATATATTTGTTGATTACTTTTTAATTCGATTTGCTCACGAATGAATCATATTTTGAAAGAGAACTAAATTTTTAAATTCGTGAGTGAATCAAAAATAAAATTCTCCTGCGATCCAGTCACTTATGAGCGAATCATATTTTATCGATCTTCCTACCCTGCTTAAAAGTATAAAATAATTTTTTCTAGTCCCATACAGATTCTTAACCCCATACAGATAATCTTGAAAATTTGTGATTGCCAATTTTTAATAGTTATGAAAATAATTGTAAAATTTAAAATGAAAAAGTGGGGTGCATGCAATAGATAATTGGTAATAATTGTAAATGATATGAAATGTTGTGTGAGTTTTCTCAACCTCAGCTACTCTCTACCTATGTATAGTAGAAATCAGTAAAAAATCAGTAAAAATCAGAAAAAAGCCCTTTACAAAATTACATAACATTATTAGCTAATTTTAGAAATTTAGGCGTTGAAAATAAAGAGATTCAAATTACCGAGCTTATACTGTATCTATATTTAAGTGAAAAAAAAAAATTAAAAAAAAGAATAAACATTATTTCAAAAAACATTCATATAGTCAGAATTTTAAAAGTTGAGGTTTCGTATTATACTAGAAAAACATGCGCGGAAAAAAAGATACTTACACACATGCGTTTTTGTTGTTGTAACACGTTTCTTCTTTCATATATTTACACAAAAAAGATCACAAAGGCATGTAAAACATGCGCAAAAAAACCTCAACTCTTAAAATTCAGACTATACAATTATAATTCATAATGATCTTCTGTCTTTGTCCATCTTCAAATGATCGATATGCGTTTATAATTTGTATTATTCTTTTTGCGTATTTTCTTAATCCTTCCTACTTTTGTTATCTACTTCGAAAATAAACAAAAGTCAGCTAATGTGCATTAGCGCATTCAAAAAAAAAACAATAGAAATGAAATTTTTTAAGAAAAAAACAAATTAAAAAGAAAAATCCGTAATTAGTAAACAAAAACTATGGGAAAAATTATTTGTTGTACGAAAAAAACGCTTGAAAAATATAACATTAAATATTTTAGTTTTCTAAAAAAAATTTTCTGGGCGATCCTCAAATAATTTTTATTTTTCATATAATTATTTTAAATAAATTGATAAAATATTTGAAAAAAAAGTAAACAAAAATAATTCATCATGACAAAAAAAAAAAAAATTCATACAATTATAATTCTTATTGATCTTCTGTCTTTGTCTATCTTCAAATAATCGCTATGCATTTATAATTTGTATTATTCGTTTTGAACATTTCCTTTATTTTGACAGTCTACTTCGAAAATAAACAAAACAGCTGATTTATAGTAGAAAATTCAAATAAAAACGGAAAAAATTTAAATTGAGTTCGAATGTTTCAAAAGCTATATTTATAAATTTTTCGAAGCAAAATATTTATGTATGTTTGCATGTTCTTGATTTTTGAAAGAGCTTGAAATTAAACCTCTATTGTAGTTGATGCTTTTTGTGTCTAATTGACGCTTTTTGTTCTTGTTCAAAAGTGTCGGTTAATAGCAAAAAATGTCATCATGTTACAGTGGCTGTTTTTTTATATCTTCTTTTTCTATGACATAACCTTAAATTTCTTTTAAAAACGCAAAAACTCAAACCTACACACATATGTATGTTATCACTGTAATTTGAATAATTTTTTGTTGAGATATACATATACATACATATGTATGTATTATATATGCTATAAGTTGAGATACAGTTTCATGTTAGTTACATTGAAACGAATTCGTTGTGTGGTGGTTATTTAGCAGTACATACATATGTATGTAGCGAGTATTTGCGAGACAGTTTCATGTTAGTTGAATTGAAACAAATTCATTTCTGGAATTTATAGCTATACAGTAGCAGAATCACAATTTTGAATTGAAGGTAGTTGCAAAACAACTGTAACAAGAGTTGCAAATCAACTATCCTAAAACTCAATTGCAAAATAGTTTTAAATCATCTGTTTCGCAACTAGAGAATAAGTAAACATTCAACTCACACGAAATTTATTCAAGTTACAATAAAATATTTTCAAAACCGCTACAGAGTCACAAAAAATCAAGTTTCAGTTTTACTTGCATATAACCATATTTCCAACACCTTTTTTTTTTCTTAAGTTTCATTCCAACCATCGCTGCAAATTGTTGCTTGGTAATTTGCTTAATTGCTCAACGATTAAGGATATGGCCCATGGTATATAGCATGTACTGTACAGCAAAAGAAAAGACATATAATGAATTCACTAAATTAACACTTACCATACGGCGTAAAATATCCTCATCTGGGATTGAAGCTAAATCAAGTTCAACTTCTGATGTCATTTTTAAGCAAAATAAAAAATTTTAATCTGAAATAGAAATTTACAACAAATAAATATTAAATATAAAACATACATAAATATTTTTCAAGATATGTTAAAAGGTGTATGTTTATCAAACCATTAACACTAGTAAAATAAAAAGATTTTAAATATATTTTTATGAAAAAATAGTAATTTAATTTGAAAGTATGTACATACGTATTGTGATAATTTTTAATTTTCAACAAACTTTTTTCTCATTTTCTATTGCTGTTTTATTGGAACTAAGAAAGTAAGAATACTGAGAATTCTCACTTCCTCATATGATAAGAGCGATTTTTTCACATTGATTTTCTTGAGTCGACAAAAAAGATCGCTATGAAAAATCTCACTTACTCAGTGAGCAAATGAGCCAAAATTTTATAAGCTCATTTGATCAGTAGGTTAGATATATGTTTACCAGCTGTCTTGGTGGGAAAATATCATATGAATTGATTTTGTAGTTTGTTTTTTTATATTCTTTTTGATTTGTTTTGTAATGTTGGATTTTTCAGTGAAATTCTTTCAAGTATTCAATTTCTTAACATGTTTTTTTGGACACTTAAAGAATTAAAGTGAGCCTATTCTCAAGAAGAAGATGAGTGAGCAAAACTGATGTGAGTACATCTCTCTTCCGCAGTTCCAAAAAAATACATTATATGTGTTTAGCAAAGAACGTGATATTTGTCATCAGAACATTTTTGAAAAATAAGTTTTCTCCTAATATATCAACCTACTAAAAATATTAAATTCTAAAATTCAAAAAAAAATTATATACTGCATAGTGTGAAGCAAATTTCATACTATTCATCTGAAGGATGAATGTTTGCAAATAAATAAAATTCGAGCGTAGGTATGTGACGTTATTTGCAAATAAGTTTTCATATTTGCCAATAAATTTGAGTAAAATCAAAAATTTTAGATTTTTTAGGGGCGTAACTATTATTTGAAATAAAATTTGTTCTTGTGTAGTGCTACTTGCAAATATTTCTTAAAATTTTCATTTGCAAATTTTCCGTCAGCGTGTGCACATCTTATCTTTTAAGATGAAAATAAAATAAAGCTATCGCTAACCCCAGGGCCGTATCTAATGATTTTTGCGCCCGGTGCACTTATAATTTTTTGCGCCCTTTGATTTAAAACTTTTTTAAATATTTACGTACATGTATAAATGCATGTTCATTTCCGCGCCACCCAGTAGGTAGAATCCTCGTTCAACATATTTTTTCAAATGAAAACATATTTCAAAGCTATTTGAAATTAATCGATTATTTAAAAATTATCTTTTGATTTTGACTTTTTTATTTTTTAAAAACTAAAAAATTTATTTACTTTGTTCCATTTGAAAAAATATGTGATTGTATCTTAAAAAGAAATAAAAAATATAAAATAAACTAGTAATAATGTTTTATGAGTATGCGAAGAAATTCGTTATAATTTTTTCATAATCAAAAACTGGAGATGCTATGGCGCAAATTTTTTACGTGCACCATTTCAACGTAAGTTTCATTGTAAAAGAGAAGAAAAGTGAGTATGCGATGAAACTCGTTATAATTTTTTCATAATCAAAAACTAAAGATTCGATGGTGTAAATTTTTAACTTGCACCATTTCAACGTAAGTTTCATCATAAAATTGAAAGAAAATGCGTGTGCGATAAGGAACGATACAAATTTTACCATATAAAATTTTTATAGCGTTGAAGCAAAAAACTTTTCTTTCAAAATAGTAACAATAAATGCAAGTATGTACTAATATTTTTAAATGAATGTACATCGAATATTCGTGCGTCGAATAAAAGGTTGCTACTTTTTAGAAATTTTATGCATATAAGAATCTAACATGAATATACATATAACATAATACATACGTATATTTAAATTAGTGAACTTTGAAAATTGTTCACTTTTATATTATTTTTTATTACACAAAATTTAAATAAGTGAGCAGTTATTTTCAGCGCCCCTAAGTTTTAGCGCCCGGAGCAAGTGCTCCAGCCGCTCCTATGGTAAGACCGGGCCTGGCTAACCCAAAAAATTTCAGAACACGCTAAATATCTGAAAACTTGAATGATATTTGAAAGTCTGTTTGGTAAAATATTTAATTTATTCAAAACTTCAAATTTGTTTACAAATTAATTTGAAAATAAATTTCACAGTGTATGATCCGGGTTAGATTGGAACTGGAGTATTGTTAGTATTGCCAACACAACTATAGCAAGGAATATTGTTTAAGGTGTCATTTTCCGATTTTTTTCCGTTATTTTGCAAAAGGATTAATAAAAGTCATTTTTGAATTACATAAGATAGATATAATAAAATCCCATTATACATATGTATATTTCTACGTAAAAGTCACAATAATTAGGTGATATATATTTAGAAGTCTTTTTTTACAGAAACTTTTGAAGGTAAAACTTCAGATTCGTAATATTTATGGGCTAATCCAAACGAAAGTCTCAGGATGGAGATGCAAAAGCTCATGAAGTCGACTTCAAGACTCATGTATCTAACTAAGTAAATCCGAATAGCAGCTAATAGTAAATAACTTAGTTGTATTTCAATTTTTGTTGGCTTATTTTTGTTTTTCTTTAAATAATTTATCTTTTTTTTAATCACTTTTAATTGCGAAAATACAAACACCCTCACATACCAATAATTTAGCATGTGGAATGTTAATATTCTACTTTAGTAAAACAGAGGAATATAAAAACAAATATATGTACTCATTAATTTGGCTACGTAATGGTGAATCAACCCCGTAAACTCCTCTCAAGGCATCAATAATCTCTCCGCCACCCCACCCAAGTTACACCGTAAACTTGATGTTCGCACAAATTTTCCAACGCAAATTTTCCATATTGTAAAAAAATAGGCTTTAAAAAGACTGATCCAAAAAAAAAAAAAAAAACCAAACACAGCTAATCTACAGGGTGTATTTTTTCTACGTACATTAATTGGTACCACAATATTCTCTGGACTATTTTATGAAAAAAATTGTACTAGTAAAAATTTCTGTCGTGTCTATTTTCGCCGCTAGAGGGCGTTTTAAATTATGAGTTTTGTACGGGACCTCCCAGTACTAAATCGCTTGTAACTTTTTCTACACCCTATGCATCGAAATTTTTTTTTCTACTGATGGGTATTGATATTACCTTTAATTTTATGCATTACTTATTGTATGTAAGAATTCCATTTTCAAGAAAAAGGACCATAAATTTGAAATTTATGATTTTTTTTTTCAAAAATTTTGTCAATTAATTGGGTTCCTGAAAAAAAAATTAACTACCGAAAAAAATTTTTATATTTATTTTGAAAGCCAATTATGTGTAAAATAAAACAAAAAAAATCCGAGTTCAATAACGTCATCCGTTATCACGTAATTAAGGATCACAAGTGTGCTGAAAGGGTCAAAAATGTACCTGCATTAAAATGCAAACGATTTATTAAGTAAGCAATTGATTCTACTTCTGATTCCTGGTAATACAGTAGAGAATCAATTGATTCCACTTCTGATTACTCGTAATGCAGAAGAGAATCACTTTGTTTTGCGTACAATTTATTAGAATAAAAGAAATATAAAAAACATGATTAAGCATGTTAAAATTTTTTATTTTTTACGCAATTTTATTTGTTACGCGTAGTTTAGTTCATTTGAAAATGTATGAATGGAAACAGGTGAGTTTTTAAAGAAAGTGTTTTTAAAATTCAAATCTAATTTTATTTCAAATAATTTTATTTTAAATGTTTTTTGAAAAAATTTGGATTTTATTCTTACTTTTTCTCTTAAAATTTCAGATTCATCAGGATTATTTGTCTAATCTCAATCATTTCTTGTTTTCAATGTCTTGTGCTCTGACGATGGAACATTGTGCTTTTAAATATAGTAAAACAAAATCTTATTCTTTATATTAAAAATGCATTTACATAATTTTATTTTTTCATTTTAAGAAAAGGACTGTTTTACTACATTTAAAAGAACAATGTTTCATCGTAAGAAGAACAAGACATTGACAACAAGAAATAGGTAGATTTTAATTCTTAATCAATTCAGAATTAATTTCTTGTATTCGATTCTGAATACATTCTAAGTATTCAATTCAGAATGCATTCCAAGTAATCGATTCTGAATACATTCCAAGTAATCGATTCTGAATGCATTCCAAGTAATCGATTCTGAATGCATTCCAAGTAATCGATTCAGAATGCATTCTAATTTCTTGGTAATGCAGATGGGGATCAATTCATTACCGCCTATGACATGCCAATGTAAAAGTAACCAATTCTTTTGCCGTTTGGTAATCCAAAGTAGAATCAATTCGGAGTCCAAAGAATTCATTCTGAATGAATTCTGAATTAATTCTTGGGACAATTGGGATATAAGAAACGCATACAAGCATAGCATATACAAACAGGTTTGTTTACATTTTTTTATTATGGGAATTTTCCTTACTTACCTAAATTATTTAATGTGTTCGTAAACGTCATTCGTTCATTTGTGCTACAGGGTGATTTCAATATAGACGAATTAAAATTTTTTTAGAAATTTTAGTGAATTTTGTGCAGAAAATAATTTAGAATATAAACTTTATAATTTATTGAAAGATGAAATAGATTATAGCTGTTGTGATAATAAAAATAATGAATATTTAATAAAAATGTATGTTAGATTTAGAATTTATATGATAATTAAACATTTTAATAAAAATTTTAAAAAGTTCGATAAAACTAACAAATTGTTAGTAGTACAACATTTATAAATAAACATTTTAAGCATAACACCCTGTCTTTTATTTTTTATTTGTAAATATTTACGTTGCATTTCTTTTCAGCCAATGATAAAAATATTCCTATCACCTTTTAGCATTTTCTCAAAAAATGTGAGAGAAATAAATTAAAAAAAAAATCTTCAGCTCTCAGTGTACCTTCTATGTAAGTTCTTCATTATACTATGAACATTGCATTGTCAATGTCATCCAGTTCTGAGCTATGTATAAAGTTTCAACTCTCTTTCTCAACAAAAAGTTGGTTAAAAAGCAATTTTTAAATTCCACCCGAACAGACAGACAAGCAAGCTAGTTAATAAAAACGTTTTATAAAAATATGCACGTAAAATATTAATTTATATATAAACTACATATCTATGCCAGAGCATTCGTTTGAATGGACTCATATTTTTGTTAAGAGCCCAATTTAGTAAAATGGCCTGCAAAGTGACCACCTACAGCCTACATTTTTCAACCGATTTTCATGAAATTTCGAATATAGATAGGTGGAGGGGAATTGTGGTCCTTAAGTGGAACACATTTTTTAAAAAGTCCTTTATTTCAAAAATACAAGAATTCAAAGTGAGGCTGTTTTGCGATTTTGGGCCCGCAAAGTGACCACCTACAGCTTACAATTTTCAACCGATTTTCATGAAATTTTAAATATAGATAGGTGGAAGGGAATTGTGGTTCTTAAGTGGAACACATTTTTAATTTTGATCCTTAAATTTTTTTATATTCGATTTTCGAAGGTACAGATAAAAAAAAAATTCACTAAACTTTTCACACTTTTTTCATGTATTAAAACGTTTAGATACTATGATTTCTTCTTATAAGATTTAAATATAACCTTTTCCAAAAAGTTTAAAACAAAATTCAGGGAAATTGGTTACGTAGTTTAATTATTATCAATAAAACAAATTGTTAATTTTTCATAAAATTTCATTACTAATTTTTCATTTCACATAAATTTTTTTGCATACTTATGGGTTTAAATAAGAATTACACAGATAGTATAAACTCTATAAACTCGGTGCAAAGATAAATTGCAATTTTTGTATATGTGTGATGATTAATGTAACGTAAACAGCATATAAAAGTTATGTATAGTTAAGCTGCACATAGTTAGGTATATAGATATATTAGCAACACATTTTGTATGGGAATGGTGATCGGTGATGATGAATATGAAATAATAGAAGTAGCATATGTACATTCATATAATCATATGTACATATATACTACGCATAAAAGCATATTTTACTAACTGTTGTTGGATTGAAGCAAGTGTATTTTGAGTTTTAGTGATAATTTTTTTTTATTCTGAATATTAGAAAAATTATAGTGTTACATAGAATTTAGATTTCAGTGATTATTTGGTGATAAATCTAATATTTTACTAAAATTTCGGTATTTTTGAATACTACTTTTTTTCAACCCTAGGATTGCCTGATCGTGTATAAATGTATACATTCGAACTTTGAGTCTTAATTTAAATATGATCCCTTCGAGCTAGGACCTTGAAACTTCACCAATTCCTCCATTGGAGGATCTTCACTATACACCTCAATTTTCAAAGTCCTATCTCAAAATCGGTAGAACAAAAAATTGTTTTTTATGCAAAAACACAAATTTGACGGTGCGTATACAAATGTATACCATACAAAACACGATATCTCAGCATCCCATAGAATGTTTATACTAAAAGATTTATCACAGTGTTCTCTTTAGTTTTGTTTTTACAGTGTTCTTGTACTTTTTTTTTGTTTTCAAGATAAAATACAAAACAACATCAAAAACATGAATGTTTCATACATTTTTCTACATTCATAAAGGCAAATATCTGCTTTTGACTTTAAAGGTCTGTATTTCAGCATCCGGTGAACCAAAAACTAATATTTTTGGATTACAATATTTGTTGAAGTGTTTCTATTGAGCTATCTTATACAGTAATTCTGTAAGTACTATTATTTTCAACCAGAAGGACAAAATACGCGAAAAATCATGAAGATTTTTAACATTTTTAACCTTATTTTCCATTTTATTTCGAAAAATAGAAAAAATATAGGACATTAATAGAAAGAACACTAAGAAGAACACTTCAATAAAGGTTTTAATATAAAAATATTAGTTTTTGGTTCACCGGATGCTAAAATACATCTTTTTGAAAATAAAATTTCAAAATTTCCATATAAAATGTATGGTATACATTTGTATACGCACGGCTAAAACTTCGACAATCTTGATCAGGCAATCCTAGGTTAAACTCGTCAATCATTCTACCTCCAAGGTGACGCCGAAAGAATGAATTGAATTGAAAAATAAAATGTACAATATTTAAAATTTCTACAAATTCTTCATATTTAGAAAACCTTATACCTATATTATACCGTATTATTTATTATTTTAACACTTCATTCAATTTTTGACTGTTTTGGTTTTTAAAGTTGAATATCTCAGGACTCTAAAAACCGATTTGAAATTTCTGCACAATATTAGTCTTGTCATTCTCTATAAAACTCTTTTTAGCACCAAAACGATCCCTGAACTGAGACGCGAGTTACAGGGCGCTAAACATAAAACTCACACGAATCAATTTTAAGTATCAAAATTTTACATTTTTTGACTCTTTATAAAAGTATGTTGCCGTGAGACTAAGAAGCTGAAATTTGGTCAGGATATTTTTTGAAGGATATAATATTATTTGAAATTTTAACGGTGAATATCCGTTAACTAGGGCAAAAGGTATAAGGTAAAATACAAAAAAAGTCATTTTTCCAACATACAACTTTTTTTTTTCTTTATATAAGGCTCTGCTTAGTTCATACCGTGATCCTTGAAAAAAGTATGCATTTCAATTTAGAACTATTTTCTGACCTAGTGCATTTTATTTGACTCAAATCGGTGCAACAAAGCCCGAGATATAAGAGTTCAAAGTTGAAAAGCCACATATCCTCCCATATAAAAATTTAAAAAATAAAATAATTCAGTATTTTTGAATTTTTACATAAAAAATTTGTTGTATGAAAAATTTGTGACCTTCAACTGAAATAATTTCAGCTATAACAGCTGCATGCTAGCTGTAGCCTGTACCTACATACACATTTTACAAACGTACATCCATACAGTATGATCGCTATATGCATACATATAGGTATATTTAGCTATGAAAATTTTTCAAATCATATACACCAACACTTAGACGAAATTTATTTGCTTGTGTTGGTGCAGACACAAATACATTTCAGACGATGTTATTGTTGTTTTCGAAAATTTTTTTTACTAAATTTGGCTCTTAACACTGGCTTTTTTTGTAATAATAAACATGAGTAATGTATGAATGGAGTGAATGGACAATACACGTATGTATGTTTGCAAAAATATTATAAGGGGAATATTTTGCTTCAAATAAGCTCATGATATAATTGGCTGCATAAGATTTCAAGACGAAAAATTTAAAAAGAAGAATATTTAAAGTAATTTGAAGAAATAAAGAATAATGAAAAACACACCCATAATTCTAATATTCATTATAAATGCTTTAATTGTTTTTGTGTACCATATGATATTTTTTAATATTGTTTTACAGATTTAATTTTGTAATGAACTTTTTCTTCAATTGTATTCTTATTGGAAAAGAATGTACCTATAAATTTTTAACTTGAAGAAAGAAAAATTAGTTCTTAGAAAACAAAAGTCAGGTGATGTGCATTAGGGTATTTAAAAAAAACAATAGAAATGACATTTTTGATGAAAATTACAATATAAAAAAAAAATCTGTATTACTTATGTATTATTAAAAAAATGATTGGAAAATATTTTATTATAGTATAGGTAAAATAATAAAAGTTGAGGTTTTTTCGCGCATGGTTTACTTGGCGTAGTGATCTTTTTTATGTACATATACAAAAGAAGAACCTCGAAACAACAACAAAAACGCATGTGTGTAAGTACATATCTTTTTTTCTGCGCATGTTTTCTAGTATAACTCGATACCTCAACCTTTATTATTTTACCTATAAATTGATTATTTAAAAAAATAAAAAATATTTTTCAAAAAACGATATCTCAGCATCCTGTGGACCAAAAACCGTAATTTTTTTACCCTAATATTTGTTGAAGAGTCCTCTTTGATCAACCCATGAGATTTTGTAATTAAGACCTCAATTTGACTTTAAAGGTCTGTATCTCAGATCCTCTGAATCAAAAACTATTATTTTTGGATTAAAATGTTCAATATGAAAATATTAGTTTTTGGTCCACGGGATGCTGAGATATCGTTTTTTGAAAAAAAAATTTCAAAATCTCCATATAAAATGTATGGTATATGTTTGTATACGCACGACCAAATTCGTGTTTTTACATAAAAAGAAATATTTTGTTCTACCAATTTTGAGCTAGGACTTTGAAAATTGGAGTGTATAGTGAGGACCTTCCAATGAAGGAATTGGTGAAATTTCAAGTTTCGTTAGCTCGAAGGGATCATATTTAAATCAAGACTCAAAGTCCGAATGTATACATTTGTATACGATCAGCCAATCCCAGGGTTACATGACAAATTTTCCATACAAATTATTTTACGTACATAAAATTTGTAAAATATTTAAAAAAAATTTAAAGTGAAATAAAAAAGATTTTATTGTTACCAAATAACATTTTTATGCCATGTATTTTGAAGCACAACCAGAATAACATTTCATAAAACTTGCAACAATGATTTTCAATATTCATTCAATAGAAAATAAGTAGAAATTATACCTAACAGTGTAAACTCGATAATTTGAACTAATTTAAACTGACCTTGTTAAAATTTTAGAACAGTTGAAAAAATTGCACACAAAAACAAATTTACACTTTCAACACTATTTTAAACAAAAATACCAAATAGTGTTGTAATAAATTCATTTGTATTTTTTAAAAAATAATTACAAAATTGATTATGACGATTATAAAATGAATTTTAAATTAGGTAATATGTACATATTTCACTTGTTTTTATTTCATCCTATTTCGAAAAGTAAAAATCAGAAAAAAGCCTTTTACAAAATTACATAACATTATTAGCTAATTTTAGAAATTTAGGCGTTGAAAATAAAGAGATTCAAATTACCGAGCTTATACTGTATCTATATTTAAGTGAAAAAAAAAATTAAAAAAAAGAATAAACATTATTTCAAAAAACATTCATATAGTCAGAATTTTAAAAGTTGAGGTTTCGTATTATACTAGAAAAACATGCGCGGAAAAAAAGATACTTACACACATGCGTTTTTGTTGTTGTAACACGTTTCTTCTTTCATATATTTACACAAAAAAGATCACAAAGGCATGTAAAACATGCGCGAAAAAACCTCAACTCTTAAAATTCAGACTATACAATTATAATTCATAATGATCTTCTGTCTTTGTCCATCTTCAAATGATCGATATGCGTTTATAATTTGTATTATTCTTTTTGCGTATTTTCTTAATCCTTCCTACTTTTGTTATCTACTTCGAAAATAAACAAAAGTCAGCTAATGTGCATTAGCGCATTCAAAAAAAAAACAATAGAAATGAAATTTTTTAAGAAAAAAACAAATTAAAAAGAAAAATCCGTAATTAGTAAACAAAAACTATGGGAAAAATTATTTGTTGTATGAAAAAAACGCATGAAAAATATAACATTAAATGTTTTAGTTTTCTAAAAAAAAATTTTCTAGGCGATCCTCAAATAATTTTTATTTTTCATATAATTATTTTAAATAAATTGATAAAATATTTGAAAAAAAAGTAAACAAAAATAATTCATCATGACAAAAAAAAAAAAAATCATACAATTATAATTCATATTGATCTTCTGTCTTTGTCTATCTTCAAATAATCGCTATGCATTTATAATTTGTATTATTCTTTTTGAACATTTCCTTTATTTTGACAGTCTACTTCGAAAATAAACAAAACAGCTGATTTATAGTAGAAAATTCAAATAAAAACGGAAAAAATTTAAATTGAGTTCGAATGTTTCAAAAGCTATATTTATAAATTTTTCGAAGCAAAATATTTATGTATGTTTGCATGTTCTTGATTTTTGAAAGAGCTTGAAATTAAACCTCTATTGTAGTTGATGCTTTTTGTGTCTAATTGACGCTTTTTGTTCTTGTTCAAAAGTGTCGGTTAATAGCAAAAAATGTCATCATGTTACAATACAGTGGCTGTTTTTTTATATCTTCTTTTTCTATGACATAACCTTTCAAAAATTTGAAATATAAAACGCATTTTCACATAAAAATTTAATTCAGCACAAAGTGCTTACAAAATAAAACTGCTTGACTTGCGATTGCGATCAAGGATGTTGTTTTTTTATAATCGCAATTATCAATCGCAAATTCGCCGTATTTGCTTACTTGCTAGACGATCGAGGATCTGGATCTAATTCCAAGTTTTACGTTTTAGAAAACTGTAGACGACCTTATGTATGAGGAGAAGAAACACAAAGTTTAACATGTCACGACAAATGTCATTTAACCACTACTTTACTCATACATTAATAGTAAATACATATATCACTTGTGATTAATTATAATAAGCAATACAAACAAATAAAATAGAATATCTACTAATTTTATTGACTTGAAATTTACAAAGATTGTAGATAGATGAAAATTTTTTTTCAAAAAACGATATCTCAGCATCCCGTGGACCAAAAACCGTAATTCTTTGATCCAGATATTTGTTGAAGGGTCCTCTTTGATCACCCCATTTTTTGTACTATTTTTACTTTTAGAGATAAAGTGCAAAACAAGCTAAAGAGACGAAAAAATTCAACTTAAAAGATCTATATCTCATCATCCTCTGAATCAAAAACTATTATTTTTGGATTAAAATATTTGTTGAAGTATTGCCATTAAGCTATCTTGTACAGTAATTCTGTAAGTACTATAGTTTTCAACCAAAAGGACAAAATACGCGAAAAAATGAAGACTTTTAACATTTTTAGCCTTATTTTCCATTTTATCTCGAAAAATAGAAAAAATATAGGACTTCAATAGAAAGAACACTAGGAAGAACACTTCAATAAAGACTTTAACATAAAAATATTAGTTTTTGGTTTACCGGATGCTGAGATACCTTCAAAGTCAAACTTAGGTCTTAATTATGTTTAAATTTGTAAATGTATGAAAATTTAATGTTTTTCACTCTGTTTTACACTTTATCTCGAAAAGTAAAAAAAATAAAAGAAAACTATACACAGCAATTTTAAAGAAGACACTTCAAAAAATATATAAGTCAAAGAATTACGGTTTTTGGTCCAGACGATGCTGAGATACATCTTTTTGAAAAATAAAATTTCAAAATTTCCATATAAAATGTATGGTATAAGTGACAATCTCGATCAGGCAATCCTAGCGTTAAAGAGTACCTACATTTTCATTTATATGCTATTGCATTTATACTTCATTTTGTGCAAAACAGTGTTTCATAAACTGTGATAATCATATTCTCAAAAGTTATGACACATGTTTAATAACCTTAATTTTACCAATGACAATATATTCTATAACAGACTAATTATTCTAGTATATTGAAATAGTCAGAACCAGTTGACCTCCAATCTCAAAGTTTGGCCTCCAATCTAAAAGCTGTTTAAGCTCTTTCTTATTCTCAGGATTTTTTCTTAATTTCTCACTTTTTTAAAATATATTCTCTTTTCTATCTGTTTTCCATACAATACATAGAAAATTTTAACAAAAATTTGAGAAATTTTAATATTTTTAACTTGCTATACAATCATTCTAATGGTTCTCATTACTATACAGAATCATATGGAAACAGCTTTCCTTTTACTTCATATTTAGATATATGGTAGAATACATACCATTTGATTTAGTATAAGAATTTAACCAATTTGTATGAGGAATTGAAGACATAGGATTTGAGGGTATATTTCAAGAAGAAGAAGTATACAAGTAGCTAATTTGCATATGATCACATTTATAAATTTTAATGATAACTTACATATCAAATTTATTAATTTGCATATCAAATTTGATCGTTTATCAGGTCAAATATAATGTTGATATCAAAATGATATTTTTAGAAAATAATTTTATTGATAAATTCGATCAAAAATCCTTAATTTTCTAGCACTAAAAATCTTTTTTGCACCAGGCAATCAGAATTCATAGATCAAAAATTCGAGTAATATAAAAAATTATCTAAAATATAGGATATGACGAGTTTTTTATTGTTCTTATGTTCTATAGGATGTCATTTTTAGTATATATTGAATGTATTTTAAATGGGAATGTTTTATAGTATTTGTTAAAGCAGGTTTTTTATTTTTTAATAATAATACCCATATCGCTGATATACTTTCGTTTGATAGTATATGTTGACGATAACAAAAAAAAAAAAACAAGGAGGCGTTATATATACACATGTTTATCTTCAATACATAATATCACTTCAAATAGAAAAAAAGATCTTTTCCTTATTACCCTTTATACCTTACCTCTATACATTTTTCAATGCAAAAGACCAAAAATATAGTTAATCACCGTGTTATATGTGTTTGAAAAAAATTTACAAATTATTTACTTTATGGTATTTTTGTGTTTTATTGTTTTTTGAAAAGATATATTATGATATGTATGGTATATGAGAAATGTATGAATATAATATTTTTATTATTGCATTTTTTTTTCCTTTGTGTTTGCTTGTGTGTATATATATTTTAAAGTAAAAATATATATTCAGAACAGCATTATTTATTTTTTAATGTAAAATAAAATAAAATAACATGCCTGTTGATTCTGATCTCCTGATCCATTACAGATAAAATTTTCATATTTCCTAATGAAAAAAATTTCTGGATATGAAAATTTACGAAAATGTAAAAATTAATTTTTAAAATTATTTTTAAAATTTGAAGTAACAAATACATATTTATCTGAAATACTAGCTATTTTTAACGCATTGGAAACGCTTCTTCGTCATAGTTTTTAGGAGCTCTTTTGAAGCTCTTATAATTTGTACTGTATTACATCACTGTGTATTACTTTACTGTGTTAATTTGCTGTGTACTAAATACGCAATTATGAATTTATTTTACTAGGCAGATGCGAGACGCTATAAAGATATTACGAAATAGTCTCATTCCTTTGTGTAAAGTGTTACAGTAAAGTTATTGAAAATAATATACAGGGTAGGAAGATCGATAAAATATGATTCGCTCACAAGTGAATGAATCGCAGGAGAATTTTATTTTTGATTCGCTCACGAATTTAAAAATTTAGTTCTCTTTCAAAATATGAATCATTCGCGAGCGAATCGAATAAAAAAGGAATCAAAAAATATAATTCGTGAGCGAATCGAAAAAAAAAGGAATAAAAAAGAATCATTCGTAAGCGAATCGAATTTAAAAGGAATCAAAAAATATAATTCGTGAGCGAATCAAAAAAGGAATCAAAAAGAATCATTCGTAAGCAATTTTTTTTTTTATTTTATTTTTTTTTTTATTTTTTTTTTTTTTAATAACTAAATATTCAATTCTTTGTCATACTACACATATTTTGAAGAATAAAATATTTTTTTAATTTACTAGAGGTATGTATAAAAAATCACAAAAAAAATTAAGAAATTTTCTACTCTTTTTCATGTAATGAACACTGTACTTGTACTTTGTCTAGTATAAGACGCGAATCATTCGCGAATGATTCGTTTTTGATTCTTTTTCATTCGCGAACGGAATTTTTTAAAATTATTCCATTCGTTCGTGAACGAATGAAACTCGAAATAAAAATTTCATTCGTTCCTTGGGAACGAATGGAAACTAAAAAATTCCTTTTTAAATGAATCGCTCACGAATTTAAAAATTTTTGAATCGCTCACGAGTGATAAAAAAAGGAACGAATTGAATTTTTCAGTTCGCGAGTGATATTTTTCCGTACCCTGATAATATATGTATATATATAAATTTTAAAAAAAATTAAAAAAATAGAAAAAGTGTATTAAAAATATTCGAGGTAACTAATTTAACATTTTTATTATTTATAAAATATCAAAATATAAAATATAATAACATAATAATATGTATACTAGATAATTAAATAAATTTATTATCATTTGGATTTTGATTACAGATGCAGTAAAGAATAAGGAATTTGGATGCAGAGACTTTGAAAAATCAATGAGAGTTGGTCTACGTGCTGTAAAAAATCGTTTTTATATAAAAAAATTTTCAAGCAAAAACAAATTTATTAATGTATTTATATTATAACTTAAAAAATAAATATTGATTTTGAAAAGAATAAAAAGCATTTTATTAATTTAAACACCATACAAATTCCAAAAAGCTTTAAAAGCTTATACAAATGTGAAGTGCTTCTAAAACGCTTCCATCTGAAGCGCTTCTATGGAAGCAAAAATGAAGCGCTTCCTTCTGCGGACATCCAATGTTAAAAAAGAAATGAAGAAGGATACAAAGAGGAAGCGCTTACTGCATCAAAAGAAGCGCTGAAACAGCGATGTTTCAGCGCTCCTTTAGCCGCTGGGTACATGTACCATATGTACATATTGAAGAAACAGGTATAATTTTTTGTTTGAAACTAGAAAATAAATTTACAAGTTCAATATGTTTTTTAATATTTTTATGCGTATATTTTGGCTTCTGTTGAATTTAGTATTTACAGTAAATATTTCAATATATGCATTAAAAAAAATTTTAGAACGACAAATGGGAATTAGGTGTGTGTATATGTATTTGTTATATGAATAATAATATTCTGTGACTAAATGAGTAATAAACGAAAGTTTTCTCATATATTTTTTCGTGAGAGATAGAAACTTTTCGTCTCTCACACTTCCCCGCACAGGTCAACAAATTTTTTGAAAACTGCTGATTTTCGAATGTACTGACAGTGTACCTCTCTATGTATCTGCTCTGTGATTTTACTATGCATAAAAAATTTTGAACAGCATTGTGCTAGTTTTTATTCATGAATTATAGTAGGTACTATACATTATTAGAGTATTCAATCACAATAATTATAATGCTTACCGCAATTATAGATTCCTTTCAAACTAAATTTATTACTAAACTTTATAATTATTAACATAAATATTACTAATACGTTTCTACAATATACATATTTTTAAACTTTCAAAATATTTTTATATGAATTGTTAGAAACAGTTGTGAACATTCGACAAGAAATTACCAACCAATTAGTCTTCAACACAGTAACACAACAAAAAATTTATTTTTATAAAAAGGCAACAATATAACAATCTTTTTGTAAATGATTATAAAGTAAATATGACAATCACTCTTTATAAAATTCTAACTATACCTACACTACACAACGTTTTGTTTTTTGTCATTCTAAATTCAAAAGTACCTAACTAAAAATAATCTTTTTCCCCTTTTTTCGTTATTATCGTTTGCAATGTACATACATATAATAACACTTTAAACCACTATTTTAAAATCAGTTGCAAATTTATTTATAAAAATTTTTAAACTCCTAACTTTTTTAAAATTTATTATAACAACCAAACAACCACGATAGATGAAATTAACTGAACTAACTGACGACAAAAATTTATATTAGAACAAATAAATCATTAACAAAGGTATGAGTATTTAGTTACTATAAATCGAAATATGTATCTGGGGCCTATTCTCGAAATCACTCGTACCTTACGTATACGTAAAATAACCATATACGAGTGGTTATGATGTATGGTTTATTCTCGAGATTCACATACGTAAATATTCGAATGAAAACCATTCGAAAAGATACGAGTGTCTATTTGCACTCGTAACTATTATAAGTACTAAGTTGATACTGTTGAAAATAAATATTATATGTAGAGGTATATATAGGTACATACCTAGTTATTTAATATAATGTACGTATGTATCTACTTATACTATACATATATATACATATGTATGTAGGTAAATTATAATAAAAAAATAGAAATTTAAAATTATGAATTTAAAATATTAATAATAAAAATAACAATTATTAATTAAAAACAAGAAGCGGCCTAACTAAATAAAATTTTAAAATAATTAAAGTTGGCTGTACCAACATATAGTTCAATCAATCATGCTTGTTACAATATACATATAGAGAATTATTAGAATATTTTATAAAGAAATATTTTCTAAATTATGTTTTGCTATGATTTTTTTTTTTAATCAAAAAATATAAAAGTCTTGAAAAAAATAATTATGTAAATAATTTTCAGCCGTAATTTTCATAAAATTACCTTTGCTCAATTTTTCAATAATTTCATCCACCTCACATTTTTCTAATCTGAATAATTTTACAAACTTTTCTTCGGAAATCTAAAAAAAATCTATTAAATAACATATTTCTCTCATTATTCACTAATTCTCATCTCCCTCATCTAAATCATCTGATAAAAAATCAGTTTTGAACTTTAAAACTTTCACCACACTCGTAATTCTATTCGAAGGGTGAAAAAATATTGGCATTATTTCAATAATACGTCTGACATAAACCATTCGAAACAAAGTACTCGTAAAGATATGTAAAACGTTATACGTATACGTAAAGTTACGAGTGATTTCGAGAATTGACCCCCTGAAAATTAAACACAATTTTGCACATTTGTTGTATAAATATATTTAATAAGTTGCACACCACACCGTACATAAATCCACCTTTCAATGTTGTAATGACCATTTCACCATGAACTCACCAAAATTATATAATATTTATCACCACTGACTGTATGTAACTGGTTTTGTTGCATCGGTGGTGAGGTGACCTCAACATTAAAGATGTGAATTTTATTTGGTGCTTTGTAATGACAGCATATGAATGATGCGGTATTCAATATGTAAGGTATTGATTATTAAAGCGAGCTCATTTTAAATATCTACATATCTATCATATTGCATAGAAGCAACAATAATAATTCAATATAAAAAATATAAATCTACGACAATAAAATATATTACATAGCAAAAAATATTCGTATGTAATTTATGGACATATTACAAAAATAAAAATGTGTATACCTACATATTTTCATAAATTATATTAATGTGTTAAAGGTTTTACCAAGGCCAAACCTGCCATGGGAGCAGCTGCATTACTTAAATTTTTACGTAAGTAATTTTAAACTGATTATTACCATATAGCATAAAAAGTACTGTTTAATAGGAGTACATTTTTATTTTGATTTACACAAATACCATAAAAGTGTAAAATTTTAAAATTTCACTTTTAAATACAAGAAAGGTTTTTTCAAAGTTGTATTTATCATTCCATTGCTATTAAATACAGGAAGCGATATGTGCTCAAATCAGTTCAACTCAGCTGACTTATCTTCTTGAGAATAGGCTTAATTTAAGTGTCCAAAAAAACATGTTAAAAAATTAAATTACATATATGTATATGTACCTGAACAAAATATAACTGAAAAAATTGATACTTTTCATTGATACGTGCAGTATTATTAATCAAATTATTATGTAATACATAGTTTTTTAAACATGGCTCTAACAAAAGACGAAAAACTGAAAAGTTTAAGTTTAAGAGAAAAGTCAGACATAATTAGAAAATTACGATTTTAGTTTCAAATTTAGCTGAAAGTTATGGCGTTAATAAATCAACAATAACATCAACTTGAAAAAAAGGCTAGTTCAAATAAAAAGTATTGATTACTCTAATTTAGAAATGCTATAATAATTAAGAGAGAAAACTGTTTTATATTCGGTTTCAAAAATGAAACAAAAAAATATAACTGAATATTTAAATATAAAATAAAAATAGACTTTGTAATAAGAAAAAAAATGTACCTGCACCTATAAGTAATCGAAACTAAGTCTTAATTACATGAATAAACATTAATTGGTTTATCTTAGCGTAAGAGTACTGTAGTAGTATAAAAAAAAATTCTGATATGAGATATGATATGGAGAACTAATTTGTTTTTTACCAAAGTTATCAAAATTTTGTGTGAACAGTTTGTAATAGTTCAACCAAATTAGATGGAACGGGGCGGTTAAGAGACGTGACGTTAGACATGATAGTACATGGTTAAGTGGAAGGAACCAAAATAGACGTTTAGCTACGTTCGTTCAGTTTAATTAAAATTAAAACAGACGTTTATCTACAGTAGAGGCCGTACAAAACGCCCTCTTAACTCATATCAGCTGATTCATATATTTATGTATTCCCATACTTATTTATTGTACTAATATTAAATTAGTTGCACATTCACGCTGAATATCATTTATAATATTCATGTGTCAAACAAAATGAATAATTATAACACAAAAATAAAATTAATATAAAAAAACCTATTACGATATTCTATACATGTACTGTACTGTCGGCAATTCAGTTAACAAAAAAAATGTTGCAGTAAATTTTTGCAAAATTTTATTTTTCTTAAAAAGTGAATTTTGATTTTCTAAACTTATCTATAAGGGACTGTAAAATAAAGATTGGGCAACTTAGTTTCTGTAGAATATCGTTCCGGTAAATCTTATGCGAACATATATTTTTTCGAATGAAACAAAGTACATAAATAAATTTAATTTTTAAATAACCAAAAAGCCAAAATCAGAAAATATTTTAAATATGTATGTACGAGTATTATTTTAATTTGAAAAAATATAATTAACGAGAATTAGGCCTACTTGGAATACTTCATTAAGAAAAAAGCGTGGCTTCCATGTTCTACATTCTTGCCTCTTTGATGATACAGAATTGAACATGTATGTATATACTCGTATGTACATACATACCTATATAAAATTTTCATAGCAAAAGGGTGTCAAAAATTATGTATATGTGCGCCGGGTATTAAAATCATTTGAACCGGCTCTGAGTTTTACCTAGATATTGCAAGTATTAAAGGATTTTGAAAATGTATAGAAACTATAGAACTTGTTTTTTATAGTTTAGTTGATTTTCTATTAAAAAAAAAATTAATTCTAAATATGCAATACATATATGGAAACATTACCATTGAAAATACTAAAATAATGTTATGTGTAATTTATCAAACAAAAAACAAATTGCCATAAATGTCTAATCCTATGTGGCACAGGTTTCATTTTTTCTCATGATCAAGCATTTATCTCATTAATTATTTACACAATAAGATAATTTTAGATATTTCGACATTTCAATAACATTTTCAACTTTGAAAACAACGTATGTTTTTTATATTTTATTCTAAATGAATTTGTTTTTGTTTAATTTTTAATTAAATTTATGAACATCCTGTATATCAAATTTTTTGTTAAAGGATTTTTTTCAAAACTATTTTTTATGAATTTGTTTTATTTTTAAGGAAAAACAGTAAAAAGACGTAAAATTTTCATACATTTATAATTGTAAAATTAAGTTATTATTTTATAGTGTTATATCTCAACATGGTGTTCTATTTAGTATTTTCCAGTACAATATAATCTCGTATTTCTCTTAGTTTTCAAGATACTTAATGTATAAAACATTAAAAATGTGGAAATTTCATGCATTAATAAAGGCGTAAAATTTTGTCTTTGAAAACCTGTATTTTAACATCCTGTGTTCGAAATATTATGAGTGTTAAGTATAAATTTCAAACCTCACATACATACCTATGTACATAAGTACATTTTTTAAAATTCATTGACTTTGGGTTACAATAACTTCTAAACAACGGTTTAACATATAACTTTATAAAAGACATTTTTTGAAAGGTCTGAAGGATCTCTTAAGACAGGGGTAGAGCGACAATTAGGCATGAAAAGGCTAGAAGGTTCTGTGTATCTGTGTTGAACATAAAGTGGCTGTAAAGTGGATCGTGTAGAAGTTACAGGATGATCTATAAGAGAAGACCCCAAAAATTAGACATCCTCTATCGTCCAAGCAGTTGAAACTGCTTCCCCACAGGCGAATGATTTGTTTTTCTTTTCTCGGCTAGACGACCTACATTTTGGTTTTATTCTTTTTCGCTTGGTCCCAAACGGCAAACACTCTGTATAAACATAATAATGCAATTATTCTTTTTTGTAAAGCATAGTAAATTTCCCCAATTGTTGAGTTTGAAATGTTACAGTAGCGAGCAAAAAAAAAAACAGACCACTTCTATTTTCTCTGGTTTTTCCACTTTTATGAAATTATGAAAATCCTTTGTTTATCTGTACTTTGAAGCTGATTTTGTACAAATAGAACCAAGGCGTTTATTTTCAAATTAATTAGTGTTCTGAAGAGAAAGTGTTTAGGTGCAAGATTAGGGATTAGGAAACTTTGCAGAAGAATGAGGTGTGGCCATTCTACTGTTTTAAGATGGCTTCTAAAAAGTTCAAATACAGGGTCTATAAAGAGGAAATCGGGATCAGAAAAACCCCGATTATTTGTCCATACATCTTTACGGAACCGCTGTAAAACAGCACAAACTATAACCCAGGAGATGTAAGAGCAAATTAATATAACAATCGGCGTTCATACAGTAAGGCGTAGACTCAGAGAAGCCGGTTTGATGGAAAGAAAGCCTGCAAAAAAAAAAACCGCTTCTCAAGACAAAAATGAAAAAATTAAGGCTGCAGTGGGCGAAAGACACGAAAATTGGAGTGTTGAAGATTGGAAAGTCGCCATCTGATCCGATGAAAGTAAATTTAGTCTTGGTGGATCGGACGGCATGGAATATGGCCCCTATTGTGTAATTCGATTCATAGTAGACTTGAAGTCGAATAAACTTAAAGTCGAGTTACGGTATTATGAGACTCTATTAGTGTAGACTTTTTTCTATAGTATCGACAGCCATTTTGCAAGCGACTTGGAGTCTATAATATGTTTGTTTTAGATTCTCCTATTTTAAGTTGATAGTATTGAATAATTTTTTTAGTTGTTTTGTGAAATATCAATTTATGAGTAAAATATGATGGAAAATAATATGAGGTAAGTAAAACAGAAAAATAAAAAATGCATATTTTTTCAAACAAAGAACTCAACATAAATTTGTTAGTTTCTTTGTTTTATATATTTTTATATTACAATTTTTTTTAGACAAAAAATATTCAGCAATATTTAATAAGCAGCAGTTGGATAGGTTAGTGACGCTGATAGAATCCTTTAATAGCCGAAGAAGTATGTAAAAAAGTATGTGTCCGTTTTTATTTAATAAATTTAATTAGATATAAAAAATTGTATATAGCTCTGTACTATTTACTTTGAAATAAAAGAAAACTTTACCCATAAAAATAATTTTCGTGTTTTTCTGGACCTAATGAATTTATTTGTCATCACTTCAGTTTTGCTCAGATCACTTATCTTATTCTTGGAAATAGCATCACATAAAGTGTCCGAAAAAACATGTTAAAAAATTAAATTATATACTTGAACAAATTTCACTAATAAAAACCCAACATTAAAAAACAATAAAAGAAGAAATATAATAAATAATAAATACGAATTACAAATTCATGTCACAACCGCAAACTTCGATTTCATATGATAATTCGACACTAGAAACAGCTCGTAAACTAAAACTGATGAATGATGAAAAAAAATTGTTCATCAGTTCTTCACTAAAGAATTGAAATTTTTCGAAGCGACCTCTATTTTCAAATAGGGAAACTGAGTCCCAAAAAAACGTGTTTACTTATGAGGAAGTGAAAAATATCAGAATTATCAGTTCACCAGGTCCAGAAAAACACGACTAATATGTACACGATGATACGCAGACTGAAGATTTGGGTCCAAGTTCGAAATTTCTGTAGGTTCAGTAGATTTTTTTCCCCAAAATTTTTTTGGCAAGTATTTTTCAAGAAGTTTCAATCACGTGAAAAGAAGTTTGAGTGTACACAAAAAAAGAGCCATAATGTAAATACCTACCAGAAAAAGTAGTTTCGGTTTTTCAAAAAAATGTTGGAAAATGTTTGAAAATTTTCTAAAATTTTGAATTTGGGATGCTATATCTTTTGACCGATTACAGCATTTTATTTTTAGAAAGTCATGTGCAGCAGGCATTTGAAAAAAAAGAAAAAAAAAACATTTTCAACAATTTTTAGAAGAATTTCTATTCTTTATTTCCTAATAAAGTGACTCAAAAAAAAGTCAGTGTAATGTTAAAGACTTATGTACATAATTGAAATAAAAGTGCCTGCCGATTGTTTTTTAATATAATTTTAGTAGTTTCTACTGTAATAAAATTTAGTTATAGTTATCAATTCAGTACGTACATATATACATACATATGTACGAGTATATCACAAGAAAACTAAGCAAATAAAGATTTCAATTGATGTAACAGAAGTTTTTTTATTTGTTAGAATGTAATTTCAATTTTCTCTAATAAGTTTCAAAGGTACAAATACAATTTTTTACATACTGCTTAGTTTAAAATATTAGCTGTAGACGGTAGTTGATGGAAATGCGTTAATTATAATAATTCAAGTATTACGTTTTATATTTCAATATTCTAAAATTTTATTTCTTTGTTTTTATATATGGAGAATTCCACGCAAACCGGACACTTTTTTCCTTAAAATTAATATTATTGAAGCTGGTAGAGATAGGTATATATCAAGTTTTGGTGTATCTATACTCTGTTCACAAAGTTTTGTCACTACAGGTCTTATGGAAGAGTTCATTTTTATCCAGTGTCGGTACATTTAATAGGAGTATACTAAGCTACTCATACCCCAATCTATTATATGTGCAGCGAGACGCTGGAAAACAGAAAAAAACAATAACACCCATCCCTTTGTTGTCGCCAGTAACACAGTTGTACTGCGACTGATTATTTTTCTTGTATTTCAATTTTCAATTCTCTGAATGAACAAAAATTAACAAAATGAATTATGAAGAAAGATGAAAATGATGAAAAAATTCATGCGCACACACGCTGATGAGCTAAAAGTTGGTTGATTGATAATCGAGATGTGTGTATAAAAAGTAGAATGAATAATAAATAATCGCAAATTAGTGTTGCTGTGTAATAATTATACATATTACTTAAAAGTAGTACCGTTCTTAATAATAAAAAATTAAATTTTATTATTATAATTTATGCATTTATTTATACATTTACAAGTATGCATATGATATGATGTAACATATAAAAACAATAAATTATGTTTTTTTTGAAAAAATGTTTTCTACATATTTTTTTACATATTATAAATTTATACAATTGTATACACATATTCCTTTGCAATAGAAATGCATTTTGTAACAAATGCTCACTCTATGGAAAAAAATTTTTTTTACTGATAAGGATAATGTAGTAACTGAAAAACATGAAAAAAACGACATTCGACTCTGCCGGGAATCGAATCACGGATTCTTTTCTTTGCCGGAGAAATGCTCTAACCACTGAGCTACCGAATGCCATGTCGTTTGCTGTTCTCAGTTACCATCTAAATCATTGATGAAGAATACTCAGACCTCCTACAATAATGTAAATTATTTTTTCATTCATACGACCAGCTATGCATAAAACAAAAAAATAAAACCCGTAATCCCTTTCACTTTCAGTTATCTGTTTGCAGGATATACATATGTGCATACAATGTTTTTGGGTTTCTATATTTTCTTATTTCATAGGAATAATTTAAATTTAATATTACACATTCATAACATTTTCTATTTAATAAATAAAAAAATTTGTATGACCGTATGTCATTTATTGTTTTGAAATACACTAGGTAGAAGTAGCATTTCAACGAAAAAAGTGGTAATTTTGTAATATTTTAATTATTTTATTCCTTCCTAAAATTAAAAAAATAAAAAAATTCGATATGAGTTAAAAAATGTAACATTTTGTTACTTTAAATTTTAAATTTTACATACGTGCATCAATTTTAAAGTCTTTCCATTTCACAAAACCCTTCTATTTTTAATTTTCAAATAATTAAAATTATTAATTTTTAATAATAATTAAATTTAAAAAAAAAAAAAAATATGTAATATAATTTTTCTTTATTACAAAGTATAAAATATTATAAAATTTGAAAACAAATGTATAATCGGCAACACTTATCAAAAAGTTCATCTGATTTTAGATACAAAATATAAACTAAAGGGTAACACTGTCGGTGATGAAAATAAGAAACACATTTATGTAATTACTCAGAGAAGAAACAAGACAAAATATGTCCATAAGACCTGTAGTGACAAAACTTTGTGAACAGAGTATAGTGTTAAATTATTTACGATATCACTATAACAATTTTTGGAATTGTTTACATATATGAAAATTTTATGATATTCAATGAAATATACGGAAATCCGTGAAATTTAAAATCTTCAGCTTCACACCCGTTACGCTACTAAAATGACGATTCTGATTAAAAATATTTGAAGTTTTCTGTTTTATCGTAACCGTCGTTTGCTTCCACTAGAAGGCATATTAGGAACATGAAAGTCTAATCAGAATGCAATTGCTGTACGAGTTTTCAATATTTAAGAGTCATCATGTCACACCCGTTACAAAATGGAATTCCCAATATCCATTATCAAACACATTCTATACTCGGTTTATAAATCGAAGTCAGTACAAGCAACATAGGCATACTTTTCTATATTCTTTTACATTGCGTTTGTATAAATCTGTCTCTTGTGTGGGGTGATCAGATCTCAATTTCAGTTTATAATTTATCAAAAACATTTATATTTTAAGTTATCAGAAACTAATCGGGTACTGCCTTCATAAGCACAATACTGACTTCGATTTATAAAACAAGTATAATCATCAATAGCACGAAAAAAAAACCTTGGTTTAGAAAAAATTTGTTTTTGCTGTACCTACATAATAAGGGACACCCTAATGTACTTACATTTTACATATAACTTAAAACAGCATAACCTAAGTAAAAAGGCATCCCAAGCCAAATGTAGTATGTATGTAAGTATATATGTATGTATGTACAGGACGACTCCAAGTATATGTAATAATGCGAGGCAAAGAGGAAGTTTTTATACATTATATATTGGAGAATGGGCATAGGTAATAGGAATTCTTTTAATTTTTTTTTTTTCACATCAACAGCTTTTTTAATTGATTGAAAGTGTTTTAATTTAAAATTTATAAATACAACATAAACATTTTTTTAACTTTTTGAAACCATGACACATTATACCATATTCGTAAACTAGTTTTGTCATATATATTTTATCAATCAAAATAAATGTCTCACATACATTTAACAATCACTCTACATATTTGGAATATTTTTTATTATGTACATATATACATTTTACGAAAATAGAAGGCTTATAAAACTTGTATAGTCTTAGAATCAAAGTTTATCTATATTCTATCAAGTTGTGACACTGATGACGTGTCTCCTTATTTTTTTGCGATCTTGGTCCCGTTATTTAAATGTTCTTAACGGATTTGAGAAAAATAGATGGTAATAACCAGTTTGTTTGTAAGAAAAAGATAAAAAAAATTCGAATAGCGACAACATTCGTTATTGAAACTGAAACATTGTTACATTTTTTAAAGTTTGTGTTTAACACTATTTCTATATTTTTTTAATACTTTTTCAATATTTTTGAATTTATTTTAAATATCTTCAAATTTATTTATTCACAAAATTCACTTTTTTAAATACATATTTTTCTAACAATTTTAATAAAAAAATTTAGATCACCTTATACTTTTCTAGTTCACAAGTTAAGTACATATGAAACTCATTTCGTATTGCCTTTGAAAAGACGTTGAAAAAAATGTAAACAAAACAAATTTTTATTTGGTGTGCGAATGTATTTGTGTCATTTCATTTTTAAATTTTCCTAGAGTTTATATGGTAATGGCAATCTGACTCAAAAATAGAAAAAGCATTCGTACAACAACTACTTGAGTCCAAAGACTGTTGCGACAGCTGAATTATATTTTTTAGATGGGTCTATTTTTTAGAAATTAATAAGAAAAATGAATATTGTTAAAGTTTGTTGAAAATAAAATTACAAATAATTAATATTTACGGTGGCATTGGGAATGGATTGATTATCAGTTACGCACCTTTTGCGCAGTAAATGATGAAAAGAAAAAAAAAAACAAAAAAAAAAGGAAAGTTATAGATTCTCAACTCTTTTATTCTAAAATACTCGTACATATACTTCTTTTATTTATATTTTTTTTCAATCAAAATTTCATTGAAATTTAATCATTTTTAACAAAAAAAATTTATTATAAAAATGTCGTAATTTAAAATTATTCAAAAAAAAAAAAAAAACAAAAAAAATTAAAGTTGAAGAAGAAAAACAAAAACAAAAAAAAATTGGGATGACCGAGATGCAGCTGATCAACCACATCACATCCGGTGTATTAAATTTAATTTTGAACCTATTTCGTGCGCGATCTCTTTTATCTGAATATTTGTTTTGGAAATCTAATTCGTGAATTCTCGTTGCCGGTCACGTATAACCAAAATTCTTGGAGGAACTTCCGAAATTTTGTTGCGACGTGACTGGCTGAATTTTCGTATACAGTTTACAAATAGTTGTATAAACTATTAAATATATTATTTAGATTCCGTTTATAAAATCTTTTCGGTTTGAATTTTTGTTTTAAAATTTAATTATTCAATCTTTTTGTTGGTAATCTCAAAATTCAATCTTATCGCGTTCATGTATTTTTGTAGTATACATTAATCTTTAATTTTTTTAATGCCCGCGATATATGCGATCACAGGCCGGTCTTGTACGTTTAGGACCGTAACCTTTACGCGTTTATGTTCGTGTGTCATTTTTTTTGGTATATTCAAACAGTGTAGTTTAAATATGTATATGATACATTTAACGTATGACACATAGCCTCGGTTACGTACACCAGGACTACTGTTTGCTACGGGAATGGATCAAATACATACCCTCCTTATTGAAATCTTTTTTTTGAGAATTTATGTAACTAACATGGCAACCGATTTCGTGCAGATTGTCACCTAGTAGTTGCTCATGGTACAATTTTATTATCATTTACGTGAGTGATTGTCTTTGTGATGATTCTTGAAATTTGATTTAAATTACTGTAATAACCATCCGCTTGGCATGAATGGCTTATGAGCTGGAGATCAGGCTGGTCTCATTAGCCATACCTGTTCCTTCCTTCGCGCAACTCGTTCCATATCAGGCCCTTCAATCTGTTAAATTGGGAACAACAAGATGTCTGATTGTAAATGTTTGGCTGATTTTTAAAAAAATCTTAATTGTGGCCTGGAGGGGTCTCTTCTTAAACCTTTTCTTTGTTTACCCCGCCCCCCCGGCCTTTCACATTCTTACGGATCTCACCAAATTATTAGCACCATTTTTTCGGTTTCTTTTTTACAAATAACATAGCTCTCTATATTAACTAAAATTTTTTTTAACAGATTTAAAAAGCATAAAAATTATTTATATACAACAAAAATTTTTTTTTTTGCTTCTTTCTCTCTCTCCCTTTTGTTTAGGTGTTACTCTCACTCATATGGTAAGATTGTAAAATTGGGTATATATATAATTTTATTATTTTTTTTTTTGCAATGCAACACCAAAGTGGTATTGGCGCGTGATATACAATGTAATATCTTCATTTCAAGGATTATCCTTTTTTTATTATAACCATATAATTCGTCAATTTTTTTTTGGGACTCAACCACGGGTGTTGAATCCTTTTACTACCAAATTGGTTTTGTCACGGGATCTATGCGGACGAAGGTGCCCCGATTAGATCCGTGACCTGAAATAATTTTTTTTGTGTGAAGTGATAACAAGATTTTTTTTTTGGACGTTTTAACACAAAATGGATCCCAGCTATTTGAACACACCAGAATTTGCTTACGAGTGTCAAATTCGGGACCTTGATCCTACACATCCAGACTCTCTCAAAGCCTTGTGTGACCAGCTATCTGCTGAAGCCCATGGAACAGTTCAACGAGCGGATAAAATCATCAATTCGATTAATAAGAAAATTGGCGATCTGCGTGGCCAAGCAGAGGAAATTCTCCAGAGTTTGACATCGCAAGATATTACGTCTAACACTGAAAAGTCCCTGCGTGTCCAGACAAAACTCTGGCAACTGCAGCATCGTGTGGATCATGGTAAAAGCAGAAAGCCTAACTTCGGGTCCATGAAATCCATCGATGATATTATCCAGCAAAGCTTCCAGATATTAAATCACTCATTGAGATCTGCTGAGGCAGATTTAGGAGCAGTGGGAGGCGGGTTGAGTTTCGACGCAACCCAGTCCATTGTGAGGAGCACTCCTGCAACTTCTATAGAGAATCTGAGCATCATGGGTGGAAAGGAAGGTCCAGCTGATCTATGTAAATAGATTACCTCCAGAAAAAATTAAAGTTGTTAATGTTCAAAATAAATCTAAAAATAAACAAATGAAATCCTTGGCTTTTACTATCCTTTGCTCCATTGAGTCGTCCACGAAGATAGGTCAACGTCCAGATAATCAAATCTCGCGAGTTCGGAATCGACTTAACAAAATTACTAATCCTCCTAACACAACACGACGCGACGTTGCTATGTCCAATTTCAGATTAAATACTTCGTTGCCAGCTACAACAGACATTTTAATCCTGTGAATTTTGACAATCCACGTTCTCTATTATCACAGAATATTCCAATTTCTTTTAACAACGATTTTTATCTTCCAAAACAGGCTTCTAATCCACAAATTTCAAGTTTAGATTTTCCACAACCTCGTCCTGAAGTTTTTCTTAATAATATTCATCCCAATTTCCACAATGCGCCTTTTTCGACTAATAATTCACGTTTTGGGTCCGTGCCACCCTTTTCTCAACAGCCCAGACGCATATATAGTTCTACAAGTCCCCTTAAAAGGTGAAACTTGTCATTTTCAGGTAGCCGTATGGGACTGTCCATCGAAGAATTCCTGTTTCGTTTAGAATCTTTGGCAGTTGCGGATAAAATTTCAGAAGATACGCTAGCTGCTTACGTAAATAGATTTTTGTCAGATAAAGCTTTCACATGGTACTGGCTATTTCGGCGGGCCAACCCCCTTGCAAATTGGCGCGATGTACGACGGGCGTTGCTTGACGAATTTCGAAGCCAGACTACGGACTTTGAGATTCGCCAAACAATGTTCTCTCGTTATCAAAAGGCTGGGGAATCCTTCAGCGACTTTCGATTAGAAATGCAAAGTTTGGCCTCACGTCTTAGGTATCCCATGGGCCAGCAAGAGCTTATTGACATTATCAGAAGAAATATGAATGCTAGATTGCATAACGCACTTCTCCTTCACTCAGTATCTTCCCTTGACGAATTACGAGATCTTGTTCGAAGACTCGAAAAGTTGTGGTCAGAAACAGACCTTTGTGCTAGAACTCGCCCTGTTTCAGGAGTTTACAGTCCTTAACATAATCTATTTTGTTTTAAATATGGTCGTAAAGGTGTCACCACTTCAATTTGTAAAATTTGTACTTTGGAAAATGAAGTGTCAAACGGGATGCACTCCGGGGCACCTCGTTTGATACGTCATTTCCCGGACCCGAAAACCCCTACTGTGGCGAAAAAAACGAGTAAGGCTTGCTGGTCGATGCCGATGGTTCTCCTGTGCTGGACCGTGGACCTGATTTGCGCCAAGTTTTACAGGATGGCAGGATCCGTGCCTCTGAGCATGATACCCTGCTACAATATCCGCTTGGTAAGGGTCAGGGCCCTGGCCCATCACATGGAGATTCCGTCCTCAGCGGTCGTCAGACTGAACACTTGTCTAAAAACATACCTGATTTGTCAATTGATTTCATCGATATGTCTCTTAAATTACCAGTTTTGTCTGAAAATTTACCGGATTCGTCAAATAATTTAACTGATTGGTCCATAAACTTTCCAGAATTGTCTGCAGAATTACCTAAATTTACAAGTAATGCTACCATGAACTTTGAGGATCGATATCTTGAAAAGTTGCGTAGATATAACGAGTGTCGTAGTAAAATATTCGGTACGGTATCGGAAGTTGTATCTAAACGAATTCTCGAGTGTCGAAAACGTTTTAAAACGCGTAGACAGGTTCGGAAGTCGTTAGAAGTTCTGAATAGTTTTTGTCCTTTTAAAGATCCGCGGCCATACGCGAAAACTTCAATAATAACGTAGAATTGTATGGTTCAATGTATACTGGAGCTTTGGTCAACTGTATCGGCAAAAACGCTGATGAAATCTTAAAGCGAATAGATGTCAAGAAGGTAACTTCGGCCAAACCTATACATACAGCTAATGGAAGCGCACAGAAGGTGGATGGCGTGGTAGATGTCGAGGTCGTTTAAAACGGAGTTTGTAGGCCACTTCTACTCTACATCGTGCCAACTTTAGCGCAAACCTTGTATCTCGGGATCGATTTTTGGCAAAGATTTGATTTATTACCAAAATGCATTTCAAAACTTCACAACGAAAGCGTCAAGATCCGAAAATGCACGTTTTGACCGCAGAACAGCGAGAAAATTAAATGTAATAAAGTCTAAATTTCCTTCGTTTGCCGTTTTCGGTCTAGGTAAAACGCCGTTGGAAGAACACGTGATCAACACCGGTGATACACCTCCGATTAAACAACGACATCTCCTGTTTCAACTGCAATTCAAAAATTAATGTATGACGAATTAGATCGCACGCTCGCTATGGAAGTCATCGAAGAATCAAATAGCGCGTGGAACTCTCCCGTTGTTTTGGTACGGAAGCCTGGCAAAAATCGCTTGTGTTTGGACTTGCGAAAAGTCAATGCTGTGACAAAGAAGGATGCATATCCTTTGCCACACATTGACGGATTGCTCAGCCGCTTGTCCGACACAAAATATATTACAGGGATCGATTTGAAGGATGCCTTTTGGCAGATTCCCCTAGAAAAGGAATCTCGCGAAAAGACAGCCTTCACAGTACCTGGCCGGCCTCTGTACCAATTCACCGTGATGCCGTTCGGGTTGTGCAACGCTCCCCAGCGAATGTATCGATTGATGGACAAAGTCATACCAACGGAATTACGTGATAATGTCTTTGTTTATCTGGATGATTTGCTTATTATATCGAAAGATTTCGACACTCATTCAAAAATACTCGAAAAAGTCGCTACTTGTTTGAGAATGTCGGGATTAACTATCAACGTCGAAAAGAGTAAATTTTGCCAAAAAGAAATCAAGTATCTTGGCTATATCGTCGGTGATGGTTGTATAAAAACCGATCCAGAAAAGATTTCCGCGATTGTCGATTTTCCAAGTCCGAAAAATCCTAAGCAAGTTCGTCGTTTCTTAGGAATGACCGGTTTATATCGTCGCTTTATTCGAGAATATGCGTCCTTGGCAGCACCGATTTCGGATTGTTTAAAAAAATCTAAAAATTTCGTCTGGTCAGATAAAGCTCAAAACTCTTTTGACAGGCTTAAAAAGTGTATGACGTCAGCGCCAGTGTTGAACAACCCCGACTTCACGAAGGAGTTCTTCATACAATGCGATGCGTCGAAAGTGGGCGTAGGAGGAATCCTATTCCAACTTTTGGAGGCGGGTGACGAAAGTCCCATCGCATACGTGTCACAAAAGCTCAATAAGGCACAGAGGAACTACTCTGTGACAGAACTGGAGTGTTTGGCTGCTGTACTATGTGTCAAGAAGTTTCGAGCTTACATCGAAGGCTTTCGGTTCACGATAATAATGGATCACGCGAGTCTGAAATGGTTGATGTCGCAGTCGGATTTAAGTGGTCATCTCGCTCGCTGGAGCTTGAAATTGCAAGCTTTTGATTTTGCAATCCAGCACCGCAAAGGTTCGCAAAATGTGGTCGTTGATTCGCTCTCGCATGCATTTTGTGATAAAATTAGTACTAACTTAAATTTGACTGAGGTCGACCTAAATTCGGAAAGTTTTCGCGAAGAAGATTACGTTCAATTATTATCGTTTGTTTCGAACAATCACAGTAAGTTGGCAGATTTAAAGATTCACGGCGGTAAACTGTTCAGGCGTATTCAATTTCGTACAGCGGAAAATACCGACAATCCTTGGAGACTTTGGGTCCCTAATGCCCAGTTCCACAGTGGAAGCTTAAGCTAAGTTTAAGTTAAACCCAGAATATAGCTTAAGCTTCACTTAAATTTTTTTTCGTTTCTCAGTCAATTTATTTTTGGAGCTTAACTATCTTTAGTTAAACCTGTCATTGTGAATGCATTTAGGTTGGAACATATGGAACTTGTAAATGTCATTGTTTAGCCGCTAGATGGCAGTGACAATTGTGACATTTTAAGTTTTTTTTTTTTTAAATACTTTGAACAAACTAAAAAAAATATATGTATGTATATATAAATAATATTTTTCTTACATACTATACATATAGGTTTATTTTGTTTTATTGTTTTTGTTTTTAAGTAATTTTAACATTATTTTATTCATTATTCAAAAAAAAAGTATACTACATATATACGTATATATATATATGTACGTATATAATATAAATAATAAAATATAATATATACATATGTATGTACATACATTGTAGGTACATATAAAATATAAACATATAATTGAATCAAAAAAAAAAAAAAAAAAAAAAAAAGAGACAAACAGGAAGAAATTGAAAAATAATTTTATTCAAAAAATTAATAATATTAAAAAAAGGTAATTTAATATTAAAAAAAGTCAAAACGAAAAATTTGTAGAGCAAAAAAGAAATTTATATTGCTTATACTTAAACTCTAAATAGAGCTTAAGCTCTCACTTCTGACGGCTTAAGTTAAACTCCAGTTAAACTTAGTTTAACAGTTAAGCCTGCACTGTGAAACTGAAAAATGTGCTTAAACTTAGTTTAAGAGTTAAACTCTGCTTAAGCTTCCACTGTGGAACTGGGCATAAGTCCCTTCGTAATTCTTTGATCCAAAATGTTCACGAATCTGAAGTAACGTGTCATGGTGGCATTGTTGTAACTTATAGATGTTTATCCGAAAAATATTGTTGGCCCAAAATGTTTGTTGATGTTCAAAATTTTGTCAGTTTTTGTGGAGTTGTCGTTTTATGGTGTTAAACATATTCGCACTGCTTTGTACTCGTCCCAATCGAATGCATCTGAACGCGTTAATCGGGTCATTTTGGAGGCTGTAAGGTCTTATGTTCAGGAAGACCAGGCGAACTGGGACAAGGCCATTCATTACATAGCTGGTTCTCTTAGAACTCGCTATCATAGTGCCATTGAGCGCACACCTTACCAGATGGTATTTGGTTTCCCGATGGTAAGGCATGCCTCAGCATATCGAGTTCTGAAAGAGCTGGACTGTGTGATGGATGGAGAGGTCGTCAATTTGCCTGAGGTCGTCAAACTTCAGCAGAGTCCGTGACCAAGTTTCAGTGAACCTGAAGAAAGCTCACGAACGAGCAGAAAAGTTTTACAACATCCGGACCACAGAAGTGAAATTTCGTCTAGGGCAAGAAGTTTATAGACGAAATTTCACGCAAAGTGATTTTGCGAAAGGCTTTAATTCGAAATTAGCAAAACGGTTTATAAAATGTCGAATTAAAAGATGCATTGGAGGAAGCAAGTATGAAGTGGAGGACCTGCAGGGTAAATATGTAGGTACCTTTCATGCGAAAGATTTAAAATCCTAAAACAACACCTAACTTACCTTATCCTTATTTGGCTATAAATCTATCATTTCTTTTTTTTGCTAATTATCTCTGCCTTGCTTTCTTCAGTTATATGCAATCATCGGCCAATGATTCTTTTTCTTCCCTTTGCTCATCTCAGTGGTTCGCTTTATCCTCCCAGACGAAGGTGCTTCGGACTGGTTCGCGAACCCACCTAACCCTTTTGTTGGGATTTTTTTTTTTTTAATTTTTTTCTCTAATCCTTTGTGGTTATACCTTCCTTGTGATTTACTCATGGTCTTGAGCGTCATGGCGATGCCGGTATATGGTATTATCCTTGTGGGATTTTCGTTGGGTCTTAATTAGAGTGTGTGAAACTACTCCATAGTCTTCTGTGCCTCCTTTTTGTTTCGCTCATTCTCCGGCTTGCCTTCTTGTTCTGTGTTCCAAACTTTTCCACCTCGACAGGTCAGTGGATAAGTTTGTGTTGTTGCGACAGCTAGATTATATTTTTTAGATGGGTCTATTTTTTTTTTGTACGCTACTGTACAAATTCAGTTGGCTGTACATTAAAACTTCATAATTCAGTTCATATTGGAAGATTGGGTATGCAATTCCAAAAATTGCAACTTAAAATTCCAATAAATGAACTGTAATCCAAAATCCGTTGTACACGAGCAACAAATTTTGTAATCCATTGTATTGTTCTGGAAATGGTGTGATTTTCTTTTATATTTAAAAACCACGCGATTTCTAGAAAACATAAGAGAATTACTTAATTTATTTTTTTTTCTTCTTCTTCATCAAAATTCTCTTATTTTCAATTTACCTTTTTTCATTGAAATCCAAATTTCTGAAATCTCACATAATTTAAAATACATGTAATGGTATTTGCCGACGGCAAATACATCAAATTTCATATAGTAATTAATACCCTAAATTTCCCCGAATGAATTGTTATATATTACAATAATTGACCCATATATTTCATTATGACCTATTTACTCATGTAAATAGCATAATAATATATAAATTTTGACTCACACGCACATTGTATCAAGTTCCCAATATGCTAATATTGCCTACTCACTATATATTACTCATTAAGTAATATATGGAATATACTAGAACATTCAATGAAAATTCATATACCTTCATGTTCATTACTGGGTAATAATCTCTTAAATGTCGCTTTTAATTATCTCATCTCATTACAGTACAGCTAATTAGGAGATGAGTAATGAGATTAAACGAGATAAGATGGATGGGTATATAAGGGAGGTATATTTTTATGACTTTCTTTTTTGGTTGAGTCTTGATCAGGTCAGCTACAGAAGAAGATGTTATTATAAAAATTATTTTCTTATTAAAACTAAAATATTTAATATGTGAAGTTTAATTAAAAATAATATTAATATTGTGTCATATTTTTGTGCTAAGTTTTGAAAAAAAAAGAAAACTTGTAGAAGAAAAATATTTATTTCAATTTGTTAGAAAAAAAAGGAACAATAATTTTTATTAAAAACATAAAATAAATTGCTTCTTAAAAGCAAGGTTTTCCTCCCCTGGCTTTTTTTTGTTGTTGTTCATTAGGGATTCTTCATACTGCTCGCCGTGTATGCGAATTGCGTTTTGGATTTTTAATTTTTTTTTTTTTAAATAACAAATTTGAATTTTTTTTAAATATTCTGATATTATGGAAAAAAAACAAGTTTTATTAAAAGTTTAGTTTATCTTAACCCTTCAACTTTGAAAGGTGAAAAAAGCAGAAAAATCTGCTTTGTACTGTTAGTTACAAATTAAAAAGTTAACATGATAATTACACATTTTTTTATGGTGACAAAAAGAGAAAAGAAGAAAAGAAAGGAAAAAAAAAGAATATAGTGTAATTTCTGTGATTACAAGTTATTTATTTTTTTTTGAAAATGTTAAAATGGTTCGAAAAATGATATAATAGTATATGAATATTGCAATTAAATAGTTAATTAGTAAAAGTGCATAAACATAAAGAATTAGAGTGTCTATATAAAAATAAAAAAAAATAAAATAATAATATTAATATAAAACGTGATTTTTTTGTATTAATTAAGAAAATTACTTTGTGTTTTATCTCCTGTATATTTCATTAATGTCACGCTAAAGTCGGTGACTAAACTTTTATATTTTTTTTTGAAGTGTGTTTTATTCAATAAAATGAAAAGCTTATAAAGAAAAAAAAGAAAAAAAATTGTTGAATTGTTGAAAATAAAATTACAAATAATTAATATTTACGGTGGCATTGGGGATGGATTGATTATCAGTTACGCACCTTTTGCGCAGTAAATGATGAAAAGAAAAAAAAAAAACAAAAAAAAAAGAAAAGTTATAGATTCTCAACTCTTTTATTCTAAAATACTCGTACATATAGGTACTTCTTTTATTTATATTTTTTTTCAATCAAAATTTCATTGAAATTTAATCATTTTTAACAAAAAAAATTTATTATAAAAATGTCGAAATTTAAAATTATTCAAAAAAAAAAAAAAACAAAAAAAATTAAAGTTGAAGAAGAAAAACAAAAACAAAAAAAAATTGGGATGACCGAGATGCAGCTGATCAACCACATCACATCCGGCCAGAGCAGCGCGCAGAAGCCTCCATCCTCTCATCAACAGGAATTGTACGTCGTAGATAAGTACAAATATAATTTTTTTTGTATTATTAAATATAGTACTTTTTTCTAGAAAATTTTTTTGGTAGTGTACAAGTTCTTTTAATTGAAAGAGAAAGAAAGTAAAAATTAGATATTCAAACAAAAAAAACAAAAAAAAAAACAAAAAAAAAAAGAGAAAAATTTTTATATAAATATTTAAATCCAAAATCAAATCATATATAATTATATAAATTATAAAAAAAAATAAAACTGATTTTTTTCTTCTATGTATGTTGTATAAAGATCCGTATAATGGGATTTTTTTTATGAAAAAAACAAAGAAAACAAAAAATAAAAAAAAAAAGGAAATAAAGAAGAAAAAGAAAACTCAGTTTTACTTGATTGATAAAAACACCAAGAAAAAAAAAATTAAAGAAAAAAAAAGTAAAAGGACAAATAAAAATTGAAAATTTATTTTGTTTTTGTTAAAGACCCCTTTTTACATCATGAAAAGATAAAAACAAAAAAAAGGTGTGGAATTGTGGGTGGTGGATGTCATCGTAGGGAGATGAAGGTCGCGGCTCCTATTTGATCGCTTCTTCTTTTGCTGCATTGTCTGCAGTCCTAGTACGGTCTCGTTATGGCTTTCCTTCCTTCACTAGAGTTTCGTTTTTTTGTGTTTTGTTTGCATCTTTCTTTTTTTTTGAGTCATGTTTGTACCTATAGCCGGTCAACTTATGTAACAACGTGGAAACTTCCGAGAAGGTAACCCCAAGAACCCACCCCAGACTGAAGCAGCTGGATCCTACCGGCTGGGGTTTACCCGGAAGTCAGATTGATTATCTTGTTGAAACATAAAACTTAAAAATAATTTTTCGTTATCGTTACAAGACATAATGCTCTATTTTATTCTATTGTTTATATGTGTTGTGCGTACCAAATTAGTAATACTTATTGTTTTTAATTACAGAGAAGAAAATCAAAGATAATTGTGGTATTAATTGAAAAATTATCCTTTTTTCTTAATAACCAAATTACTATTAATTTTATGATATAATAATGTTTGGGAAAAATGTTGATTTGATAAAAATCTACAAATTTGTAGAACATTATAATTTGATATTTTTACTACTTTGGGAGATATCAGGGAAAATTGATTCTCAGTTTTATGTTACTTAATATTTATCACGTTTCTTCTTTGATTTACGTTGCTGATACATATTTAATATATTCGGTGAAAATATAGTTTAGGATCTTCTCTACATTTCATTAAAACATAATTTTCATGTAAATTTAACCACAAATTAGTTATAAGTGATTAAAAACAATAAAATAAAATTGAGCATTATGTTTTTGTACTTATAGGTAAAATAATAGAAGTTGAGGCATCGTATTATAATAGAAAAAAAGATACTTATACACATGCGTTTTTGTTTTTGTAAGGTTTCTTCTTTCGTTTATATGTACACAAAGAAGATCACTACGCCATGTAAACGACTCTGTGTGTATATGTAAACGCAGAGCGCAAGCGCATGTATACGCATAGTATACACACATATAACTGCTTTAAGAAAAAGTATAACTAGCAGATTTCTCGCTGTGGCATGGTCCTGCATCTAAAAGCTTAATTTTGTACTTGTTGTATTGTTGGTATATCTTAAAGTTCTTTTACTATCTTTGCAGGAAGTGATAGCTTAGAAGAAGCCTTACAGAAAAGAGAACAGTTGAACAACATTCAATTGTCAGCTGCTTTCAAATTGAGAAAATGGTGTAAATCATCGGCATTATGGCACAACATCACTTCTCAAGACAGGTCATCTCACCTGGAAGTATATGAGGATGATCAGTACCATATAAAAATTCTTGGATTAAGCTGGTTTCCCAAGCATGACGAACTTCTAATCACTGTTAACGAACAGCAGCCAAATACTAAAGTAACAAAAAGAAAAATCGTTGCAGATATCGCGAGTAGTGTGTATATGGGAAGTCTAACTCTGGGAAGGGTTTGTCCACAGCTTTTTTGGATGACGTCATGAGCGTTAGAGCTTTACTAGCTCTTTGGTTGTGGTGTGTGGTGTAGCTTTGAAGCTTTTGAGCTTTTTGGTTGTGATCTGTGTTAGAAGCTTTTGAGTTTTTGGGTTGTGGTGTGTGGCGTAGGTTTTGTGCTTTGGAGCTTTTGAGGCGAATTGGTGGAGCGAGATGGAGGAAGATGCGGAAAAGATTCGAGCTAGATAAAACAGGTTTTATCTTGAAATTTTTGGTTTTTCTGAAGAATTTTGTTATCCCGGTAATTTCTTGGAATTTTATTTTTTATTTCTGAGAAATTTTGTTACCTCGTTAATTTTTTAGAATTTTGTGGTCTTATCTAGAATTTTATTGATTTCTTAAAATTTTGCGGTTTCTTATCAAGAATATATTTTTTGGTTGAATATAAAATTCAGGGTATAAATACCTTGGAAAAATAGTTCTGACTACAGTATCGAGTTTAAATTCGACAAAGAGGTTTTACGGATAGTGAGTGAATCAACAGCAATATCAGTTTTAAATAAGTTAAATTTATATTTAAAAAATGAAGTTTACTTAAGAATTATGTAATAAAGATTTTTCAAAAAAATCAGTTTTAAAAAGACATGTTAATAGCATTCATGGTGAACGTGTAATTTGCGATATTTGTGGGAAACATTTAAGTAGGCAAGACAAATTATTAGAACATAAAAAGAAGATCGATTCTGATTCTGTTATCGACAAACTTTCCTGGGTACTATGTAAAAAGGAATTCTCAAGGAGCGATCATTTATTATCTCATTTAAGAAAAAATCATACGGTTGAAGTAAAAAATCCAGTTGAGCCAATAGCGATAACAAAATTTTGTGATATATGTCAAAAATACGTTTTAAAAAAGAATTGGTCATATCATTTAAGAATAAACATACACAAAAAAAATTCAGTTGAACCTCTAAATGAAAATTTGAAGGTAATCAAAAGTGCTTTTGAAGAAAGAGTTGAAACGTATATATCGTACTTGAAAACAAAGATGAAGGTGTATTAGATGTCTTAAAACTCTTTAATACATCAAAAGATCATATTTTAAATGCTTTAGCAAATTTGCTTGATAAACATTTATCATTCAAGTTTAATATGGAATTATTTTGTGAATATATGAAAATAACAAAAGGAAATGACGGCGAAGATGATATTAGTCTTTCAGTTAAATTATTTCAATCTTGTATGTCAATTATACAGAAAATTGAAGATGTACGTCAAGTTTATGAAGAGATGGTTAAAAAATTCCACAAAAAAATGCAAGAATTTCAAGAAAGAGATAGTGGTTGGACTTTAATAAAAATTATTCATGTTGAAATTAATATTAATCAATGGAAGCCCTTACTGGGATCTCAGAACATATCACTTCCAAAATCTATACAAAATAAATAAGCTTGTATCAGTGTGAAAAATGAGGATGAGTATTGTTTTAAATGGGCTATAATATCTGCAATGAATTCAATCGAAAAAAATTCTGAAAGATCATCATCGTATCAGATTGAAAATATATGTAATGTCGGAAAAAATAATTTTGAAAAATGGTAGTGAACTTGATTTTTCTGAACTAGAGTTTCCACTAAAAATATCTGATATTCATAAATTTGAAATGCTGAATCCAAAAATTAGTATTAATGTACATATTTGGATTAGATGATAATAAAATTATTGGACCGTATTATTCAACATCTAAAGAAAAAGATATTCATATAAATTTATTACTTATACAAAAACTAGAAAAGTCTCATTACTTATGGATAAAAAACATGTCTAGGTAATATATAGTGTAAGTGTGAATTATAAAATTTTATTAATTAACAAAAAAATTTCAAAATTTCAGATTAATAAGAGAGCAGTTAACACATCATCACCATTAAATCTACATGTACTATATAACTCATGTTTGTTATATTTTTCTTCTGAAAATGACTTGAATGCTCACAAGAAAGAATGTAATAAAATAGTAACAAAAATGCCAACAAAAGAAGAAAGTATGTATTTTAAAATTTGAACATTATGAACGTAACTAGATGTTCCCTTTGTAATATATGCTTATTTTGAATGTATTTTAAAGGATATTAGAACATGCATACCAGATTCATCATTACCATCCACAACAAATGTACAGGAACATGAGCCTTGTGCTTTTGCATACTACATTAAGTGTAGCTTTGATAATAATTTAAATCAATTCAGAACTTACAAAGGAAAAGATTGTGCAAAAATATTTGTATCTTTAATTTAATAAAAGATGTATGTAAAACATTTATATCACAAATATATTGAAAAATCGAAATCAATGAATCATTTAACATTAAATGAAATTAAAATTCAAAATGAAAGTACAGAGTGTCATATTTGTAAGCAGTTTTTAGATAAGGATAGAGTTCGAGATCACTGTCATCTAACTGGTAATTAATATAGAGGACCAGCTCATGAAAAATGTACGATAATTTATTATATCGTGTGCCTAAATTTTTGCAATATTTTTTCATAATTTTTCTGGATACGATTGTCATTTATTTATAAAGGAGTTATCTAATTTTGATGGAGACATTATTGTTATTCCTCTGAATAAGGAACTATATGTATCATTATCGAAAATAATTTTCGTTGATGAAAAGAATACAATAGAATTGAAACTTCTAGATTCAAATAGATTTATGCAGTCTAGTTTAAATTGTTCTTTAACAAAAATTTAACAAATGATATGTTAAGAAATACAGTTCGATCAGAGTTCAAGGATGATGAGAAATTTAGATTGATGACAAGAAAAGGAGTATTCCCATATGAATATATCAATTCATGGGAGCAATTAGATAAAGCAAGTTTACTAGCACAAGAAGATTTAAATTGACAAACAGTGTATGTAATAACGAAGATTATAATTATGCGCGAAAGGTTTGGCGTAAATTTGAATGCAAAAATCTGTGGGACTATTTATTATTATATTTGAAGACGGATGTATGACTTTTAAGTTAATGAAAATTTTTTTTAAGTTAATGAATAATACTTCATTTGGAAAAACTATGGAAAATGTTGATAAAAGAAAAGATGTTAAAATAATAACAGAATGGGATAATTGTTATAGGAAATTAGAAGCTCTAGAACAGCAAGGCCTAATTTTCATAGTGCTACACAATTTACTGATAATATGATTGCTATACAAATGAAACGTATGCATACTTATTATGATAAACCAATTTATTTAGGATTTTGTGTTTTAGAATTATCAAAATTAAATATGTATAAATTTCATTATGATTATATAAAACCGAAATATGATGAACAAATTTTGATAAATTATATGGATACAGATTCTTTTATATATACTATTCGAACTGAAGATTTTTATAATGATATTAAAAATGATATTGATAAATACTTTGATACTTCTGAATATGCATTCAATAATCCTTATGACATTCCTTGCGTATGATAAAAGATGAGAATAATGGAAGTATAATGACTGAATTTATTGGTTTTAGATCGAAAATGTATTCATTAAGTGTGAAGATTCAAAAGATATTAAAAAAGCAAAAGGTTTAAAAAAGACAATTGTTAATAATTTAAGTATAGAAAATTATAGAGATTGCTTGTATAGTATAAAAAGAAATTGTTTTATAGTAATAATATGTATATATTTAGATCTAAAATTCATAATACATATTTATACACAAATAATTAATAAAGTAGCTTTAAGTTTTTCCGATGATAAGCGATTTGTAAGACAAAATGGGATAAGTACATATGCTTGGGGACATTTTAGGATTAATATGGATATACCATAAATTAAATTAAATTTAAATTTTTTAAGTTATAATGAATAAATTTATTATTTAAGAAAAAAATACATGTTTTTTTCTTTCTTTCTTTATAATTCAAGTACAAGATTTTCTTGAACGTCAGTAACAGCACTTTTATTATTATTCATTTTTATAAATTAAAAAAAAAAAATTCAAGTTTCCAGCGTGAAATACTTCAAGATACTAAAAACCTTTAATGATTGCGACATTAATTTATATCTGCTTTCTGACCTTATTTGTTAGTGGATTGTACGTAGTTGTAAGTTCTGTCCCTAACAAAACAAGGATTGTTTTGGTAGAAAAATAAAACAGAGTATCATGTTTTTTTTAATTTTATTAATTACTTATAGTATAATATAAAAATACTTAAAACTATTCAAAATGTCCACCTTTTGCCCCCACACATTTCTTCAGACGTTTGGGCCACTCATCTATCGCTGCACGCACGACCTCAATAGGTATTGATGATGCTGTTTTTATGAAGCTTGCATTTAGAACTTCGATATTACTGTGGGGTTTAGAACAAGCCTTTCCTTCTAAAATATTCCACAATCGGTAGTCCAGAGAATTAAGGTCGGGGCTTCCTGATGGTCAATCTTCCGCAACGATAAATTCAGGTACATTGTCTTTTAACCATTGCTGCGTCTTTTTAGCCTTATGAGCAGGCGCAGAATCTTGCTGGAATATCCAATGTTTTCCGGCAAACAAGGTATCGTTGAGTAGCTTCATCACGTTTTCCAAAACATCCGATTTGTAATTTTCAGCTTTCGTTTTGACCCCCTGTTCGCAAAAATGCAGCTGTTTGACCGCTTCATACGACACTCCCCACTAAACCATTACTGATGCCGGATGATGTTCCCTTTCCACCTTCGGAATTTTGTCGGCAGCTTCTCGGGAGCTGTGGGCATACACGCTATCATTTTGCCGGTTAAATTTCTCTTCAATCGTAAAAATTTTTCATCGGTAAAAAAAATCTGTTGATATCTATTTTTTGCTGTTTTGCTCTCGTCATCCTAATTTTTCGTAGCGCTTCCGTAAGACGTTGTCCGGTGGTTCTGCGGTAAGCACCAAGCCCAAGATCCGTTTTAATAATGCGGGACATCGTTCTATTCGGTATACTCTTTTCCAGTGCCGTTAGTTTTCGAAGAGGATTTTGACGAATTCTCTCAGCTACAGCATGTACTGCTGCTGGCGTTCTTGAAGTACGAGGACGACCGGTTCTAGGCCTATCATCGACAGAGTATACCTCGTTGTACTTCTTTATTGCCCTGTATATAAATTTTTTTGAGATTTCAAGAGGTCTCAGCAGATTGAAAATCTCGTTCGTCCACTTGTGAACTGCGATAACTGCAATTCTGTTCTCTTTTATACCCCACTCCATCTTACCACTTCCACTGATTCACTTCCACTGTTGATTTTTTTTAATTAGACAGACTATTTATACTTTTCAGAAGTTTTCAGATCCCTAAATCGAGGAACACCTAAGATATGGCTCATATGTTTTTAGGGACAGAACTTATGGCACGACTACGTATTCTATAATACGATCATGGAAAAGTAAACAATACGCATTTGTTTTATCTGGTATTTTCTCTGATGTTTTGAATTCAATTTTAATATCTACTGGACCCGTTTTAATTAACTCATTCTGATGTGAACAATCAATAATTGCTATAGGAGCTTTATCTTTAAAATCTTGTAAATTTAGTAATGGTTGAGGCTGTGTTCCACAATATGATTTCTGAAACATAGCATACATTTCATAAAGCAGCGCATATCGATTACGATCAAATTTAATATTTAGATCACTGTATGGATCTGTTTCTGAATTTAATAAAACTTTTATATCTGTTAAATTACAATGATCAAATATGGTAACATCTTTATTTTTCTCATCAATTCTATTTGTTTGAAGTGTAAATATAACAAATCTAGGCTTTTCAAATTGTGTAGATGTTTTTACAGACCAAACATGATGAGTTGTATTTGTTGGTAATGTAGGATGTTCATACAATTCTCACCTTCGAAAAGGAACTTCAATTGATTTTCCATCATTAATTACTTTTAATAATTTAAGAGCCCAATTTAGTAATAATACGTTTGTAAAATGTGTATGTAGGTACAGGCTACAGCTAGCATGCAGCTGTTATAGCTGAAATTATTTCAGTTGAAGGTCACAAATTTTTCATACAACAAATTTTTTATGTAAAAATTCAAAAATACTGAATTATTTTATTTTTTAAATTTTTATATGGAAGGATATGTGGCTTTTCAACTTTGAACTCTTATATCTCGGGCTTTGTTGCACCGATTTGAGTCAAATAAAATGCACTAGGTCAGAAAATAGTTCTAAATTGAAATGCATACTTTTTTCAAGGATCAAGGTATGAACTAAAGAGGGCCTTATAGAAAGAAAAAAAACGTTGTATGTTGAAAAAATGACTTTTTTTGTATTTTACCCTATACCTTTTGCCCTAGTTAATGGATATTCACCGTTAAAATTTTAAATAATATTATATCCTTCAAAAAATATCCTGACCAAATTTCAGCTTCTTAGTCTCACGGCAACATACTTTTATAAAGAGTCAAAAAATGTAAAATTTTGATACTTAAAATTGATTCGTGTGAGTTTTATGTTTAGCGCCCTGTAACTCGCGTCTCAGTTCAGGGATCGTTTTGGTGCTAAAAAGAGTTTTATAGAGAATGACAAGACTAATATTGTGCAGAAATTTCAATTCAATCGGTTTTTAGAGTCCTGAGATATTCAACTTTAAAAACCAAAACAGTCAAAAATTGAATGAAGTGTTAAAATAATAAATAATACGGTATAATATAGGTATAAGGTTTTCTAAATATGAAGAATTTGTAGAAATTTTAAATATTGTACATTTTATTTTTCAATTCAATTCATTCTTTCGGCGTCACCTTGGAGGTAGAATGATTGACGAGTTTAACCTAGGATTGCCTGATCAAGATTGTCGAAGTTTTAGCCGTGCGTATACAAATGTATACCATACATTTTATATGGAAATTTTGAAATTTTATTTTCAAAAAGATGTATTTTAGCATCCGGTGAACCAAAAACTAATATTTTTATATTAAAACCTTTATTGAAGTGTTCTTCTTAGTGTTCTTTCTATTAATGTCCTATATTTTTTCTATTTTTCGAAATAAAATGGAAATAAGGTTAAAAATGTTTAAAATCTTCATGATTTTTCGCGTATTTTGTCCTTTTGGTTGAAAATAATAGTACTTACAGAAATACTGTATAAGATAGCTTAATAGAAACACTTCAACAAATATTGTAATCCAAAAATATTAGTTTTTGGTTCACCGGATGCAAAAATACAGACCTTTAAAGTCAAAAGTAGATGTTTGCCTTTATGAATGTAGAAAAATGTATGAAACATTCATGTTTTAATGTTGTTTTGTTTTTGCATTAAAAAGAATATTTTGTTTTACCGATTTTGAGCTAGGACTTTGAAAATTGGGGTGTGTAGTAAGGATCCTCCAATGGAGGAATTGGTGAAGTTTCAAGGTTCTAGCTCGAAGGGATCATATTTAAATTGATACTCGAAGTCCGAATGTATACATTTATATACGATCAGGCAATCCTAGGGTTAAAAAAAAGTAGTATTCAAAAATACTGAAATTTTAGTAAAATATTAGATTTATCACCAACTAAAACTCAAAATACACTTGCTTCAATCCAACAACAGTTAGTAAAATGTACTTTTATGCGTAGTATATATGTACATATGTATGTACATATCATGCTAATTCTATTATTTCATATTTATCATCACTGATCACCATTCTCATACAAAATGTGTTGCTAATATATCTATATACCTAGCTATGTGCAGCTTAGATTAGATTAGATTAGATTATAAAGGGCTATTATTGAACTTCGACCAATAGAGATCTTTTGTACCGCCCGTGCTTCTTATAGATCTAGGCTTTTGATAAATCCTAGGATTCTATTAGAAGGTGCGCACCAGATTTCCTCAGGTTTGAGAAAAGGCTGATGCATGTAGCACATTCTTTTGGAGGCCAATGCCTGGCATTCACACAGAATGTGTTTTGAGGTTTCCTTGGCCTCGTTGCAGAATCTGCATTTGTCATCCTCTTGTAGACCTATCCTGCTTAGATGGTAATTTAGTGGACAGTGTTCGGTAAGGAGACCTGTGATGGTCCTTAGCTCCTTTCTATTGAGGTTGAGTAGTTTTCTGGAAATGTTAGCTGAAGGCGAAATGAATTCCTTTGCTTGTATATTTCCAGGAGTTTCTTTCCATCGGGAGATGCATTTTGCCATTTCCCATTTTTTTATATTGTTTTTTGTGTGGCTCCTAGGCAGACCGCAGAAGGGTTCTGGTCCAAGGAAACTAGAGTCGGCACCTTTTTTCGCTAGGGAGTCCGTCAACTCATTTCCTTTGAAGCCTTCGTGTCCTGGGATCCACATTAGGTATACTTTGTTTGTCCTAGCTAGTGTTTTAACAGTTTTTAGGCATTCTAAAACCAGTCCAGACACAATTTTGTGTGAGTTTATGACTTTAAGTGCTGCCTGGCTGTCTGAAATTATGTAGACTGTGGCTTTATTGAAGCCTTTCTTTAGGCACTCAGTAGCACACATGTCAATAGCAAAAATTTCAGCTTGAAAAACTGATGGATATTTTCCTAGGGATTTGTATAGGCTCCTTTTTGGACCTACTACCCCTGCTCCAACCCCTAGTTCAGTTTTTGAACCATCTGTGTACCACACAGAGGCACCTCTATCGAAGGTTATTTTGTTATTGCGCCAAGATTGTCGATCTGGAAACAGCACTTAGAACGGCTTTTCAAAGTTATAAACTGTTTCTATTTCGTCAGTCACTTGACTGATTTGATGATTCTTAAATTCTTCAAGAATTTTAAGATTATGGGTGAGATTACCCGCTTTCAGTCCTCTATTTCTTTGAAATTTTAAAGCCCAATTTAGTGCCTCCTTTTCAATTTGTATATTAAGAGGTGGCAAGCTGAGCATGGCTTCTAATGCTGCCGTTGAGGTAGTTCTAAGAGCTCCTGTAATACTGAGACAGGCTGGTAGCCTATTTTGTTGAGTCTATTTTGAACTGTTATTTGATTTGTATTTGGCCACCATATGGCTGAAGCATATGTAAGTATGGGTTTTATGATGGCCGTATATGACCAATATACCATTTTTGGTCTTAGTCCCCAAGTTTTGCCAAAGAGTCTGTTACAATTCCATAAAGCCAAGGTGGCTTTTTGTATGGAACTATTAATATATTTGTTCCAAGTAAGTTTGCTATCCAGGATTACTCCTAGATATTTGGTTTCACTCGAAAAATGAATTTGTGTTCCTTTAAGTGAAGGTTTCTTCAGGTTGAGTTTCCTTCTTCTTGTGAAAGAAACTATAACTGTTTTTTGAAGATAGTTCGCATATTAGCGACTAGGCTCTCCCCTAGCCACGCATCCCTGGGCATATGCTGTTCCACCCTTGTTTATTTATATTTTTGGTTATGTCATTTTGGTTGTCTTTGATTTTGTCTAATTCGTCTGTTATTTGAATGTAGTCATTATAATCCAAATTTCTAGTTATACTTTTAATTATTGTCCCTAGTCCATTAATAAGTCCACGTTTTGTCCTATGTTTAGGTATAAGATACTTTAAATTGTCTAAATATTCTTGATATTTTCTTTGTATTATATTTAATTTTATGTCGTATGTTTTGTTATCTTTTATATTATTATACAGAGTTTCTATGTTTTGTTTAATTAGTTTGGCGTTTTGTTTGTATGTTGTAATATTTATGATGTGCACTAAATTAGCATAATTTTGGATGATTTTTGCATTTCCTAATTTAAACGCTAAAATTCCTTGATTGTGGTTCATATTTTGTATTGTCAATTTTTGTTCTCTGCTTTGTGTCGTGTACGTACCTGAAAAATTTTGTTTTCTTTTTATTTTTTGCTTGTGAACTTTGTGCTTGTTAGATATTACAGTGAATTTCTTATTTGCTACGACTTTATGTTTAGTGAATTGTTTTGCTAGTTTGTTTCTTCTATTGTCGGCCTCGTAAAACGTTTCGTTTGTCTATAGATTTGGGGGTTCAACTCGGTTCTCGTTTAATTTATTGATTGTATTTTCTTTAGTTTTGAGGTTTTGCTGGTGGATTATTTTACAAACTTTCTCGTAATTTTTTATGCGTTGTTGTAAGAAGTCATGTTTTGTATTGTGGGAAGAAATCTGAGGAAATGGTGCATTCTTGTGGTAATGGCCAGTTATTAGTTCGAATGGAGTTAATTTGGTTGTTGAATGAATAGAATTATTATATGTGATAACTGCTTCGTCTAAAATTTCACCAATTGGTTTAGTTTTATTATCATTATATATAGTTCTAACAATTTCGGTCAAAGTTGAATGGAATCTTTCTACAGGAGAGTTTCCAGTTGAATTTTTTGAGGAGGTGAAATGAAGTTCAATGTCATATAATCTAGAGAAATCTTAAAAAAGAGTTGATACAAATTCGGTTCCATTATCACTAACGATTTTTTTTTGGTATACCATGGTGGGAAAATAAATTTTTTAAGGATTTAATTACATTAATACTATTTCTATTGGGTATGAGATAAAGACTAGCGAATTTGGTAAGCTTATCGATGATAGTCAAGAAGTTTTCTTTGTGAATTGCATATATATCGATGTGTATTATATCTAGGGGTTTGCAAGAGGTTTCTGTAATTGCAAATTTAATTTTTTCTCGGTTTCGTTGATATTTGTTTTCGGCACATGTTTCACAATCTTTAATAACTTGTGTTATTATTTCTTTCATTTTTGGAAAATAGACGTCTCTCTTTAAATGTTCATAGGTTTCGTTTACACCTCTGTGATTGGATTTTTTGTGATAATTCCTTATCAATTCTTCCTGCTTATCTGTTTCAATAATACTTTGGAGTTGAATAGTACAACGAATAAGTTTAATATTATGGAAATATTTAGAGGAGACATTCTGAATGGTTCTAAATGTTTCATCGTCAGTATATATTGCTGTTAAATTTTTCGGGTTCAAGTATTTTTTGAATATATCAATGACAGTTTTTTCATCACTTATATCACTTCGTTTTAAATATTTTAAATGATGTTTGCGGATTATGGTTATCTGATTTTTGTAAGATCAGTTGGTGAGAAAATTCGTTTGGGCATCTTTCCGATATGTGTATTCCTTCCCCTAACTTCTATTCAGCAGAATGTATTGTGGAATTTGAATGGTTTTCTGTATTTGATTCGTTACTTTCGTTATCGTGGATTTCTACACGAGAAAGGGCATCCGCATACGTGTTTATTTTCCCTTTTTTGTAAATAATTTCATAGTCGAATTGTTCTAATTTTAATTTCCAGCGGATCAGTTTCGAATTTGGTTCTTTTAAGGAAAAAAGCCATGTGGGTGGTTTGTGGTCTGTTAAAATTTTGAATTTTCTGCCGAAAAGGTAGGGTCTAAAATACTTGGTGGCCCAAACTATGGCCAAGAGTTCCTTTTCTATGGTACTTTAGTCTTGTTCTGTTTTCGTTAAGGTTCTACTAGCATAACAGATTGGTTTGTCTGATCCTATGGGTCCTTGAGACAGAATGGCACCTATTGCTACATTACTACTATCGGTGGTGAGAATGAAAGGTTTAGAGAAATCAGGGTATTGTAATATTAGATCATTACAATTTTTACAGAATTCGAAACATTCAATATATCTTGAATCAATTTTTATTTCTTTATCTTTCCTGAGGCATTCCGTTAAAGGCTTTGTTAGCTTAGCGAAATCCTTAATGAATTTTCTATAATATCCAAGAAGTCCGAGAAATGCTTTAATTTGTTTCTGGCTTTTTGGTAAAGGATAATTTTTGATGGCCTTAATTTTATCGGGGTTGGGTTTTACTCCTTCTGATGTCACTAAATGTCCTAAAAAGGAAATTTCCTTATGTAAGAACTCTGATTTATCTAATTGGACCTTAAGGTTAGCACCTCTTAATTTTTTAAAAACAGCAGTTAAATTTTCTATATGTTCTTGTAATGACGTCGAGAAGATAATGATATCGTCCATGTAGACGAGACAGATTTTTCCTTGAAGTTCATGTAATACATTGTCCATAACTCGTTGAATATGTTGAAGGGGCGTTTTTTAGTCCAAACGGCATACGAACGTATTCGTAATGTCCGTTTTCTACCGTAAAAGCTGTTTTTGGAATGTCTTTGGGGTTTACTTCGATCTGGTGAAAACCAGATGCAAGATCAAGTGTACTGAAATATAGACTTTTTCCGAGTTTATCTAGAATCTCTGTTATATTTGGTAATGGGTATCTATCATCGACTGTTTTCTCATTTAACTTTCTATAATCTACTACTAATCTCCATTTTTTAATACCACTAGCATCTTCCTTTTTTGGGACTATCCAGATAGGAGATGACCATGGAGAAAAGCTAGGACGAATAATACCTTGGTCTAACATTTTTGTGATTTGTTTTTGGACCTCTTCTTTGTGGATGTAAGGATATCTATAAGATCTTGTATAAATGGGTATATCGTCTGTTGTTTTTATATCATTTTTAATTTGATTGGTAAAACTCAAGTCCTGTCCTTCCTTGAAAAATATATCTTCGAAGTCCTTACATAATTTTAAAATAGCGTTACGTTCTTCTGTATTTAGATGGTCTGTTCGAATGAGATCTTTAATATTTTTGTCGACCGGTAGGTGAGAATTGATTTGTTTAAAAGAATAGTTATTGAATTCCAAATATTGATTTGTGTCGAATGGTCTAACCTTAAGTGGTTGTTCAATCATAAAGTTTTGTGGGAAAATTTCGAAATTTATTACCTCTATAAACGCATACCAATTATTAACCTGATATATACCCTCTGGTATTAAAAGGTTTTGCTTTATAAAAATGGAGTGGACTACCTTCTTTAATATCAACCAATAAACAAGCGACCATTTCATTACGTGGTTCTATAGTATAATTTTTTGACATAAGGTTTGGTTTATAAATTAAGGGTATACTAACTTTATCAGTCTCAAGAATAGAGTTCTTGAAATCTAATTTAACCTTTAATTGTTTCATGAGTTCGAGTCCTATTAAGCCATCAAAATAGTTATGAAATTTGAATAGGAGAAATTGTAATTTCTCTTTTGTTTTAAATTCATCAAGTCCGTTTAATCTTATCTGTTTATTTAAAACGTGTGTATTAAAAATTGTTTTTACCTCAACTGGATTTATTTTTTCTATTTGAGTTTGGTTGACAAGATTGGGATTTATAAAAGACATATTACTACCTGTATCAATTAAAAATTTAAGCTGTGTATTGTCTTGTGCTTTAATATGTATATACGGTAAAAGAAATGACTGATAACTGTTGATATCTAAATACTCAATTCGTTGTCCGAGGATGTTTAGTGAAAATTTGTATCATCTGGTTCGTAGTAAGCTTCTTAATTATTTTCATTGTAGCTATCTAAACTTTGGAGATAATTAATTACGTACTCATTTTTGTCTTCACGAGGTTCCGGTTCTTGAATTTCTTCTTGAGGCATGAAATTTTGAGCCTGAGGTAGTACCTCGTCAGTTTGTACGTTAAAAAGTTCTTCCGATGTAAATTTTGGTTGAAATACGTTATTTGGTTGTTGTGCAGGTCTAAAAGGTCTCAAACTGGTGTTGCCACTAGATGTATCCATAGGTTCGGGTAGATTTTTTTGGTTAAATTTATTAGCTTGAAAATTGGGGTGAGAGTTATTGAATCTAAAATTGTTTTGGGGCTGGATTTTGCTGATTTGTGGTGGTTTGAAAGAGTTTGAAGTTAAATTCTGAGGCTGTATATTATTAAATCTTGGATTAATTGTATGGTTCGTTTTAGAAGACGGTTGTAAATTATATAAGGTTCTTGGATTGAAATTTGAAATGGCCGGGGTTGGTTTTATTATACTGTTTTTGTTCGATACTGTGCCGTTTGTTATTGACATATTATTTTTCACATAATATATATTTTGTTCGGTTAAGCAACAGTTAAGAGCTTCTGCTAAAGTTTTTGGTCGCATTGCCCTTATAGTTGAGCCAAGGGGTTTTTTAAGATCAGATAAAAATATATTCAAACACATTTCATTATATAGAGTTTGTTTTATGAATATTACACTGCTATTTGTTTCGTGAACTTTAATATGATTTAAAATTGTGGATAAAATTTCGATTACTTTTGAATAAAAAATTTCTACAGTTTCTGGTCCCTGTTTTAAACGATGAAGGTCGCGAATAAGGCTTTTTTCGTTTCTTTTGTCTGAATAGTGTATAATAAGATTTGTTTTTATTTCTTCCCATTTAGTCGTCGTACCATACATATTCAAAACTTCATTTGCTTAGCCCGTAATTTTAATTTGTATAACTCTTAAAATAATTCTAGCATAATTTGTACCGTCAATACCTTGTAATAAAGATAAAATTTCTTCTACATTGCTGATAAAATAGTACGAGTTTACAAAAATGAATAATTCAATATCAGATTACAATTTTACATTTTACATACCTAGTATGGAATTTTTAGTTCTCATGGGAATGGAAATAAATTCTGAGTTACACGGAGTCAGCGGTTTATGTTTTCTATGTTTTCCTCTAATGTGAATTAAGACTTCATGGATTATTTTAATTATGATAGAATAAAATGAAAAGTCAGCAGTTTATGATTTCTATGATAAATGAATTATATACTATATGAATATTATTATTATTTCTTAGACTGGTGTATTTTGTGACGTAACTCCCGCAAGTAGACGAGAATAAACCTTGTAATCTTTTTTTGTTATTTACAAAAATTTTCGAGTTGGCATGTAAAAATTTTTTAAAAAATTTATTGTTTGGGTAATTTCCAAACGAATCAAAGTATTCTGCCAGTCCTTTTGTAGGAAAATAAAACGCCACCCAATGTGTTCCACTTCTACTTGCGGGATCAGTATTTGCAATAACACATGCTGGTTTTTTTATTTTTTTAGATAAGTGATCGCATGGAAACACTCCTTTGAAAAAATTTTTTGTAGCAGCATTATTTTTTAACGTGTTAATAAGTTCGATCGTGTTCATTCTTGTTCACATGAGTTGAAGGCTTCAATGTCTATGACCTTAGTATAAGAGGTTATGTAGTTTTGTAAAAATTCCTTTGTTGCTCCCCCACTAAGAAGAATAGTTGAAAATTTTGCCAAGGTCTTAATAAGATTCTCATCTAAACGTCTAAGTTCCAAGTTTCCAAACGCGTTTGTTTGTTCTGCATGTTTGTCACAAGATGTAGGATATTTGTATATTATTTTTTTCGAAAATATTTTATTTTCTGGTGTTAAGCCAGCAAAAGATAGTTTTTTAAAGAAGGTTAAACTACCTTCTGACATATATTCAACTTTTAAAAAACAGGAACTTATTGTGATTGAATCTGCTTTGCTATAAACTTGCAGGTATATATATACTTTTAGGAGTTGTTGTATACGTTACAAATTTTATCAATTTCAATGATTGCATCATATTCAGCATACACAATACAAGTCACACTGTTTTTTAATGCTTTTCTGAATCTTCCTTAAATTTTTACTATTCCTTGATATAGCAAATTACCACATGTAGAGTCATATGAATTATCTGAAGTCAAATCAAATGCTAGGAGAAAACAACCATTATCAAAGAATTTTTTTGTTATCTGATGACCTTTATCGAAGTAGTGAATTCCAGTTCCTTTGAAAAGTGTTATGTAACTACGTGTACTTAACGGTTTTTCTTTTGAATAATCAAACTCTATAGGTTGATTTGGCACTTGCACACCGTTAACTGATAGATTAAATCTTGTAATATTGTTATGTTTAAAGTTGTACGGGTTTTTCTCTTGTTATTATTATTATTCTCTCATTATCTACCATATCAAAAATCAGTAAATTAGATAATTAACCAATCACGACATTGTCTAAAGATAACGTGAACGTATTTGTAGGTAAAGTATATGTTTTAACTTCTACACGTTTGTATGGGTATAAAGCATTTGAACGCTGAAGAACAGTTTCATGTGCAAGTAAAATATTCGGGTTGACTGTTACATGATTCATGTACATTGTGGCTTCTACAATTTTGATTTGCGGTGAATTACTATCATTTTTAGAATAATATTCTGGTTTCTCAAGTGATAGTATAACACGTAGATCGACTCCATTAATTATCAGTTTTTCTTGATTAAACATATCACCATGGATTTTACCCATTACTTCAACAACATTATTTTTGTCAAATAGCTGAGATCTTTTGAGATAACCTTCAGTTAAGAGCCAAATTTAGTAAAAAAATTTTTCGAAAACAACAATAACATCGTCTGAAATGTATTTGTGGCTGCACCAACACAAGCAAATAAATTTCGTCTAAGTGTTGGTGTATATGATTTGAAAAATTTTCATAGTTATAGCTATAGTTATAGCTATAGCTATATATAGCGATCATACTGCATGGATGTACGTTTGTAAAATGTGTATGTAGGTACAGGCTACAGCTAGCATGCAGCTGTTATATCTGAAATTATTTCAGTTGAAGGTCACAAATTTTTCATACAACAAATTTTTTATGTAAAAATTCAAAAATACTGAATTATTTTATTTTTTAAATTTTTATATGGGAGGATATGTGGCTTTTCAACTTTGAACTCTTATATCTCGGGCTTTGTTGCACCGATTTGAGTCAAATAAAATGCACTAGGTGAAGGACCACGGTATGAACTAAGGAGGGCCTTATAGAAAGAAAAAAAAAGTTGTATCTTAAAAAAATGACTTTTTTTTGTATTTTACCTTTTGCCCTAGTTAACGGATATTCACCGTTAAAATTTCATATAATATTAGACCCTTCAAAAAATATCCTGACCAAATTTCAGCTCCTTAGTCTCACGGCAACATACTTTTATAAGGAGTCAAAAAATGTAAAATTTTGATACTTAAAATTGATTCGTGTGAGTTTTATGTTTAGCGCCCTGTAACTCGCGTCTCAGTTCAGGGATCGTTTTGGTGCTAAAGAGAGTTTTATAGAGAATGACAAGATTAATATTGTGCAGAATTTCAATTCAATCGGTTTTTAGAGTCCTGAGATATTCAACTTTAAAAACGAAAACGGTCAAAAATTGAATGAAGTGTTGAAATAATAAATAATACGGTATAATATAGGTATAAGGTTTTCAAAATATGAAGAATTTGTAGAAATTTTAAATATTGTACATTTTATTTTTCAATTCAATTCATTCTTTCGGCGTCACCTTGAAGGTAGAATGATTGACGAGTTTAACCTAGGATTGCCTGATCAAGATTGTCGAAGTTTTAGCCGTGCGTATACAAATGTATACCATACATTTTATATGGAAATTTTGAAATTTTATTTTCAAAAAGATGTATCTCAGCATCCGGTGAACCAAAAACTAATATTTTTATATTAAAATCTTTATTGAAGTGTTCTTCTTAGTGTTCTTTCTATTAATGTCCTATATTTTTTCTACTTTTCGAAATAAAATGGAAAATAAGGTTAAAAATGTTAAAAATCTTCATGATTTTTCGCGTATTTTGTCCTTTTGGTTGAAAATAATAGTACTTAGAGAACTACTGTATAAGATAGCTCAATAGAAACACTTCAACAAATATTGTAATCCAAAAATATTAGTTTTTGGTTCAGAGGATGCTGAGATATGGATCTTCAAAGTCAAAAGTAGATGTTTGCCTTTATGAATGTAGAAAAATGTATGAAACATTCATGTTTTTGATGTTGTTTTGTATTTTATCTTGAAAACAAAAAAAAAGTACAAGAACACTGTAAAAACAAAACTAAAGAGAACACTTGGATAAATCTTTTAGTATAAACATATTAGTTTTTGGTCTACGGGATGCTGAGATATCGTTTTTTGAAAAAAAATTTTCAAAATTTCCATATAAAATGTATGGTATACATTTGTATACGTACCGTCAAATTTGTGTTTTTGCATAAAAAAGAATATTTTGTTTTACCGATTTTGAGCTAGGACTTTGAAAATTGGGGTGTATAGTGAGGATCCTCCAATGGAGGAATTGGTGAAGTTTCAAGGTCCTAGCTCGAAGGGATCATATTTAAATTAAGACTCAAAGTCCAAATGTATACATTTATATACGATCAGGCAATTCTAGGGTTAAAAAAAAGTAGTATTCAAAAATACTGAAATTTTAGTAAAATATTAGATTTATCACCAAATAATCACTGAAATCTAAATTCTATGTAACACTATAATTTTTCTAATATTCAGAATATAAAAAATTAGCACTAAAACCCAAAATACACTTGCTTCAATCCAACAACAGTTAGTAAAATATGCTTTTATGCGTAGTATATATGTACATATGAATGTACATATCATGCTAATTCTATTATTTCATATTCATCATCACCGATCACCATTCCCATACAAAATGTGTTGCTAATATATCTATATACCTAGCTATGTGCAGCTTAACTATACATAACATTTATATGCTGTTTACGTTACTTAATCATCACACATACTACAAAAATTGCAATTTTATTTGCATCGAGTTTATAGAGTTTATACTATCTGTGTGATTCTTATTTAAACCCATAAATATGCAAAAAAATGTATGTGAAATGAAAAATTTGTAACGAAGTTACATGTTACCATATAAATAAAAAGAAAACAGAAAAAAATAAATTTTTAAATATATGCGCGACATCTATTTTTTAAACTGCGCAGAAAGCTTTTCTATTTCAAAACTTTTAGTTAAAAACGTAACCGGAAGGAAGTTAGAAAAATAACTGACGTAGAACATTCTAGAAAAAGCTTAAAGTTGTAATTTTTTTAGAAATGCGTAATTCAAAAACAGTATAAATATAGAGCCGATTTTCATATTAGATTCATTACAGTTTTGGCTTCTGAAATAGTTATAGTAAAAAAGTGAAATAAAAGTAAGTAAGTAATAAATCAGGTACAGGTAAATATTTTATTATTCTAGCTAGGTTTCCTGTAAGATTTATTCCCAACCAGTTAGGCTTTCGTTTGAAATAGCTAACAGTAGGCAGAACGTTTCTACGTCCACTCAGTATAGCTGAAAGTTGGTAGAAACTAGTATTGCGTCCAGATAGCTATTTCTTACCAGTTAGGCCCTAGTTTGAAGTAGCTAACAGTAGGCAGAACGTTTCTACGTCCACTCAGTATAGCTGAAAGTTGGTAGAAACTAGTATTGCGTCCAGATAGCTATTTTCGAGACTTACAATTTACCCAATTATATACTTTTTGTTTCACTTATAATTTTTTTCAAATAATATATATATTCATAATTTTCCAAATTTTAGAACTATTAGTTTTAAGAACTCATTAAATTGTTAGTTTTAAGAAATTATTGAATTGTTAATTTTAAGGACTTATTTCATTGTTAGTTTTAAGGATTTATTTCATTTAATAAAATAATTGAATTTTTGTTAGTATAAAGAAAAGTTGTTATTATTCACAACCTTAACGACGTAAAATTTGACCCTGGAGCGACTGAGGTATCCGCATAATAACGTCGTTATATAAATTTTGGCGCCCGAGCAGGGACCTTCAGAATTAAAACAACTTTGAAAGTCATCCAGGAATTTACTAATTAGAAAACATCAAAATGCCAGGAAAAAGGAATGTTAAAAATACTAGCTTCAGTTGGGTGTATGGATTAAGGAAAAAGGATTTGATGAGTGAATGTTCATCCAGGGGACTTACAACTAAAGGGACTGAAGAGCTACTAAGAGACCGCTTAGTTAAATATTTAAAAAAACATGAAGAATTTTCAAGTACACAAGATGACAACCCAGCCGAAATTATTTCACAAGCTGAATTAAATTCAACCTTATATTTAGAACTTGAAGATGTTCCAGTTTCACAAATACCTGTATCTCAACCAATAAATCCACCACCGATAGTAACGAACACATCTAGGCAACATCAAAACTTTTTAACAACGATGTCCACAACAACTGTACCTCATTATATGCAACCAATATACACCACGGCAGAAACACAAATGCCTATACAGAATCCTCAATTTAACAACACTAAAGATATTAAGGATTCAGTAAATTTCATTGCTGATGGTGATATAGTAGATAAAGTCAGGAAATGGAATGTAAAATATGACCAAGGACAAGACCCGCTCAACTTTATTGAAAGAGTTGAAGAACTAGCAGAATGTTATGGTATACCTTTGGACAGACTTATTAAAGCATTACCGGAATTACTTACACGAAATGCTTTGATGTGGTATCGTAATAATAAGCAAAATTGGAAAACATGGAATAATTTCATAGAAGATTTCAAAAGTTTCTTTCTTCCACCAAGATTCCATATACAGTTGGCTGATAACATACGAACCAGGATTCAAAAACCTGGATAACGAACCAGAGACTGTGTGACTGCTATACAGTCAATGCAACGATGGCATGATGGATCAAAAGAAGAAAAACTAGAAAGGATATATCAAAATTTGTTACCAGAATACAAATTATATATTAGGCCTAAGGATTTTAAAGAATTGGGCGAAATGCTGAAATTAGCTGAAGAATACGAACAAATTAAAATTGAAGAAAAGAACATAAAACCGAAAATCGACAATAGACCACAACGCTATAATCCACCTTTACATCAAATAGGAATGTACAATAGAGCAGAATGTTGCTGGAGATGCGGTCAAAGAGGACATATCCGCATAAACTGCAGAAATCCACCTAAACTATTTTGTTCAAGATGTGGTAAATCAGGAATTTTAACTAGGAATTGTCAATGTTTCAATAATCGGGGAAACATAAATGGGGTGACGAAAGAAAGGGGCAATTCATCATCCCTCGAACAACAGCCCCAGAAATAGTTGAAAACTTAGATCCAAGATATTTTATAAATATTATTATTTGTCAAAAACAATATACAGCTCTTATAGATTCAGGCGCAGCTTTATCATTTATAAATAATAAAATAAGGACAATATTTAAACAAAAAAACTTATTATCAACAAAATGTTCTAAAAATGTGACCGTAGCCAATGGTAAAAGTGCAGAAGTTAAAGAATGCTATAATATAACATTTCAGTGGAATGAAGAAAATATAAGTCAAAAATTTTATTACCTACCAGGTTTAACAGAAGAAATTCTCCTAGCAGATTTTTTACATAATACTGAAACTCAAATTATAATCAGAGGAAAAGACATTACTAAGAAACATATACAACAAAAGAATCACAATAATCAGGCTTATGCTCTCAAAACACCATCAGAACTTACAACTGAAGAAACCATCGAATTTACAAAGTTAATGGAAGAGTATGATGAAAAATTTAAAGTAATACGAGGAAAAACAGCTCTTGGAGAACATCACATAAGAATAAAGAATAATAATCCATTTAAACAACGATATTACCCCAGGAATCCAGCTATGCAAAAGGTAATTGATGATGAAATAAATGAATTATTAGAAAGTGGTAAAATTGAACCATCAAGAAGTCCATATAGTTCTCCAATAGTTTTGGTTCGTAAAAAGCAAGGTACTTGGAGATTATGTATAGATTATAGAGTGTTAAATGAGCAATCTATAAAGGATGCATACCCTTTACCTCAAATAAATCACATATTGGACAAACTCAAAGGTGCATATTTTATTTCTACTATTGACTTAAAAAATGGATATTGGCAGATACCATTATGTTCAGAATCTAAGCAATTTACAGCATTTACAGTACCAGGAAGAGGTTTATTTCAATGGAAAGTTATGCCTTTTGGATTACACTCTGCTCCTGTAACGTTTCAAAGAATATTGGATCAAGTAATTGGACCAGAAATGGAACCAAATGCTTTTGCATATTTGGACGATATAATTATTGTGAGTAAAAATTTTCATGAACATACAATACACATACGTAAAGTTTTTGACAGACTTCTAAAAGCAAATTTAAAAATAAATACTGAGAAAAGTGAATTTTTCAAAACAGAAATTAAATATCTTGGACATATAGTTAATAGAGATGGTATTTCAACAGATCCAGATAAAATAAGAGCTATACAAGAACTAAAAGTTCCAAACACAGTGAAAGAATTGAGAAGATTTCTTGGTATAGTATCTTGGTATAGAAGATTTGTGCCTTCATTTTCAGATTTAACTGCTCCTTTAACTTGCTTACTGAAGAAAAAGAATAAATGGAAATGGGAAGAAAAACAACAGGATGCATTCAACAGATTAAAAACAAAACTAACAGAAGCTCCAGTGTTATCGTGTCCAGATTTCACACAAAGATTCATTTTACAAACGGATGCAAGTCATGAGGGCCTAGGCGCAGTTTTATATCAGGAAATAGATAATACAGAGAAAGTTGAAGAAATAGAATTATATAATATTAACGCTGAATATAAATGTTCATGGTATATGAACAAATTAAAAACTGTAAAGGAAAATCCAGAAAAAGAACCAGATTATTGCATTATTGAAAATAAATTATACAGGAAATTCTATAATGTTGATAATGAAGACACCGGTCCAGCATGGAAATTGTGTGTAGCAAAAGATTTAAGACAACAGGTTTTACAGGAGAATCACGACAATGTCACAGCAGGACATTTAGGCGGCAGGAAAACAACAGCACGTATCTCTAAATATTACTATTGGCCAGGTATGTTTAGAGATATAACGAAATATGTGAAAAGTTGTAAATCATGCGCTCAATATAAACCTGTGCAGAAACCACCAGCAGGAAAAATGTTCTCAACAATTTCTACACAACCATGGGAAGTGGTAAGTTCAGATTTTATAGGACCGTTACCACGATCAAGCAAAGGCAACACGATGATATTGGTTTTTCACGACAAGTTCACAAAATGGACCGAATTTATGGCAATAAGAGACGCTACAACTCCAATTTTAATTAAAGGTTTTAAAGAAAGGATTCTTTCTAGATATGGTTGTCCCAAAATATTGATTACAGATAATGGACAACAGTATGTTAGCAAAAAGTTTAAAGAATTATTAAACGAATACCAGATAGTTCACCAGTTAACACCACCGTATACACCGCAAGCTAATCCTACCGAGAGGATGAACCGTGTGATAAAGACAATGATATCACAATATATAGATACAGATCATCGAAAATGGGATGAGTATCTACCGGAACTAATGCTAGCATTAAATACCAGTAAAAGCGAATCAACTGGATATAGTCCAGCATTCCTTAATTATGGCAGAGATATTGTTTTACCAAAATGCCTGTATGAAGAAATTACGGGTAAAGTAGACAATAAAGAATCACCGCAAGAGTTAAAGACAAAATTGGAGGAAATTTATGAACTAGTAAGAATCAACTTGAGAATAGCCGTAGCAAAACAAAGCCGATATTACAATCTCCGTCGAAGAAACTGGAAACCGGGAATAAATGAACTTGTACTACATAAAGAACACGTCCTGTCTTCGAAAATCAAAAATTTTAATGCAAAATTAGCTCCAAGGTATAATGGACCATTTATAATAACGAAAATAGTATCACCTGTTATAGTGAAATTAGCGGAAATGAACGGAAAAGTGATAGGAACAGCTCACGTTAAGGATTTAAAACAATATTACCAGCGGGAATAAGAAATTTAAGAAAAAAAAAAAAGATGAATTTTATGTATTTAAAAATAAGTTTAGTTGTAAGAAAAATGAATTTTATGTAAATAGTTTTAAGAGAAATGTAACGAAAATTGAAAAAAAAAAGAGAAAATCGGTGATAAAGAAAAATGTCGTATAAGAAAAATGTAAACATTTTTCTTTAGCAAGTTAGGGGGAGATGTAACGAAGTTACATGTTACCATATAAATAAAAAGAAAACAGAAAAAAATAAATTTTTAAATATATGCGCGACATCTATTTTTTAAACTGCGCAGAAAGCTTTTCTATTTCAAAACTTTTAGTTAAAAACGTAACCGGAAGGAAGTTAGAAAAATAACTGACGTAGAACATTCTAGAAAAAGCTTAAAGTTGTAATTTTTTTAGAAATGCGTAATTCAAAAACAGTATAAATATAGAGCCGATTTTCATATTAGATTCATTACAGTTTTGGCTTCTGAAATAGTTATAGTAAAAAAGTGAAATAAAAGTAAGTAAGTAATAAATCAGGTACAGGTAAATATTTTATTATTCTAGCTAGGTTTCCTGTAAGATCTATTCCCAACCAGTTAGGCTTTCGTTTGAAATAGCTAACAGTAGGCAGAACGTTTCTACGTCCACTCAGTATAGCTGAAAGTTGGTAGAAACTAGTATTGCGTCCAGATAGCTATTTCTTACCAGTTAGGCTCCCGTTTGAAGTAGCTAACAGTAGGCAGAACGTTTCTACGTCCACTCAGTATAGCTGAAAGTTGGTAGAAACTAGTATTGCGTCCAGATAGCTATTTCTTACGAGTTAGGCTTCCGTTTGAAGTAGCTAACAGTAGGCAGAACGTTTCTACGTCCACTCAGTATAGCTGAAAGTTGGTAGAAACTAGTATTGCGTCCAGATAGCTATTTCTTACCAGTTAGGCTTCCGTTTGAAGTAGCTAACAGTAGGCAGAACGTTTCTACGTCCACTCAGTATATCTGAAAGTTGGTAGAAACTAGTATTGCGTCCAGATAGCTATTTCTTACCAGTTAGGCTCTAGTTTGAAGTAGCTAACAGTAGGCAGAACGTTTCTACGTCCACTCAGTATAGCTGAAAGTTGGTAGAAACTAGTATTGCGTCCAGATAGCTATTTTCGAGACTTACAATTTACCCAATTATATACTTTTTGTTTCACTTATAATTTTTTTCAAATAATATATATATTCATAATTTTCCAAATTTTAGAACTATTAGTTTTAAGAACTCATTAAATTTTTAGCATAGACAATACCTAGATTTCTCACTTCTAACAAAATTTTTCATGTATAAACGAATTTAAAATCATAACACCCAAGTTTGAATCATAACACCCGAGCTTTACACACACTACTATAAATCAGTAAGCTTTCAGTACTTTTGAACTTTTAAAGCTTTTTCTAAAAACAGTCATATGTTGTGTGTATACTATGGGCATACATGCGCTTGCGTCGTTTTTTTTAATTATTTGTTTGTGCTGTCAGTGTCAACGATCTTCGATCTTCACTCTTCACTCTTCACTCTTCATCAAAAAATTTTTTATATAAAAATTCAAAAATATTGAATTTTTTTTTTTTTAATTTTTATTTGGAATTTTTATGTTGTGTGTATACTATGGGCATACATGCGCTTGCGTCGTTTTTTTTTATTATTTGTTTGTGCTGTCAGTGTCAACGATCTTCGATCTTCACTCTTCACTCTTCATCAAAAAATTTTTTATGTAAAAATTCAAAAATATTGAATTTTTTTTATTTTTAATTTTTATGTGGAAAGATATGTGACTTTCTAACTTTGAACTCTTATACCTCAGGCTGTAATAGACCGATTTGAGTCAAATAAAATTCAATAGGTCAGAAAATAGTCGAAGAATTGAAGTGCATCATTTTTTTGAGAATCAGGGTACGAATTAAGGAGGGCCCCATATAAAGTAAAAAAAAGTTTTTTTGTCGAAAAATGACTTGTTTTGTATTTTACCCTATAACTTTTGCCATAGTAAACGGATTTGCACCATTCAAAATTCACATAGTGTTAGACCCTTCAAGAAATATTCTGATCAAATTTCAGCTACCTATTCTCACGGGAACATACTTTTATAGGAAGTCAAAATATGTAACATTTTGATACTTGAAATTGATTCGTGTGACTTTTTTGTTTAGCACCCTGTAACTCGCGCTCTAATGCAGGGATCTTTTTAATGCCAAAGAGAGTTTTGTAGAAAATGACGAGCCTAATACTGTGCAGAAATTTCAAGTCAATCGGACCGCAGGGTCCCGAGATATACTTTGAAAATGGACTTTTGACGAAAACGATCAAAAATTGAATGGAGTGTTATTATGACAACTTATTGTTTTTAATCACTTATAACTAATTTGTGATTAAAGTTACATGAAAATTATGTTCGAATGAAATGTAGAGAAAATCCTAACCTTTATTTTCACCGAATATATTAAATATCGTGATAAACGTGATAAATATTAAGAAACATAAAAGTGAGAATCAATTTTCCCTAATATCTCCCAAAGTACTAAAAATATCAAATTATAATGTTCTATAGACATATAGATTTTTATCAAATAAACACTTTTCCCAAACATTATTATATCATAAAATTAATAGAAATTTAGTTATTAATGAAAAAAGATAATTTACAATTAATACCACAATTATCTCTCTCATTGGTCAAGATATTATGTGAATTTTAAATTGTGCAAATCCGTTTACTATAGCAAAATACAAAACACGTCATTTTTCGACAAAAAACATTTTTACTTTATATGGGGCCCTTCTTAATTCGTACCCTGATGCTCAAAAAAATGATGCACTTCAATTCTTCGACTATTTTCTGACCTATTGAATTTTATTTGACTCAAATCGGTCTATTACAGCCTGAGGTATAAGAGTTCAAAGTTAGAAAGTCACATATCTTTCCACATAAAAATTAAAAATAAAAAAAATTCAATATTTTTGAATTTTTACATAAAAAATTTTTTGATGAAGAGTGAAGAGTGAAGATCGAAGATCGTTGACACTGACAGCACAAACAAATAATTAAAAAAAAACGACGCAAGCGCATGTATGCCCATAGTATACACACAACATATGACTGCTTTTAGAAAAAGCTTTAAAAGTTCAAAAGTTTTGAAAGCTTACTGATTTATAGTAGTGTGTGTAAAGCTCGGGTGTTATTGTCGGGTGTTATTATGTACATATCTACTGAAATTTTTATAGGAGCCTGATTCATCTAGGTAGTGTCTATGTTTTTAGTTTTAAGAAATTATTGAATTGTTAATTTTAAGGACTTATTTCATTGTTAGTTTTAAGGATTTATTTCATTTAATAAAATAATTGAATTTTTGTTAGTATAAAGAAAAGTTGTTATTATTCACAACCTTAACGACGTAAAACTTGACCCTGGAGCGACTGAGGTATCCGCATAATAACGTCGTTATAAATTAGTAATAAAATTTTATGAAAAATTAACAATTTGTTTTATTTATAATAATTAAACTACGTAACCAATTTTCCTGAATTTTTTTTAAACTTTTTGGAAAAGGTTATATTTTAATCCTATAAGAAGAAATCACAGTATCTAAACGTTTTAATACATTAAAAAAGTGTGAAAAGTTTAGTGAATTTTTTTTTTCTGTACCTTCGAAAATCAAATATAAAAAAATTTAAGGACCAAAATTTAAAGATGTGTTCCACTTAAGGACCACAATTCCCTTCCACCTATCTATATTTAAAATTTCATGAAAATCGGTTAAAAATTGTAAGCTGTAGGTGGTCACTTTGCAGGCCCAAAATCGCTAAAGAGCCACACTTTGAATCCTTGTATTTTTGAAATAAAGGACTTTTTCAAAAATGTGTTTTACTTAAGGACCACAATTCCCTTACACCTATCTATATTCGAAATTTCATGAAAATCGGTTGAAAAATGTAGGCTGTAGGCGGTCCTTTTGCAAGCCATTTTACTAAATTGGGCTCTTAAGTCAGCAGGTCGTCCAGTGTCTTTTCAGTAAATTTTCAATGTATGCTCTAAAATGGTAATTATTATCTGTTTGTGCAATCGGTTTACCATTCAGCTGTATTGTACATTGTCTAAAAAGTGAGTGCATCTTCCTTTGTAGTACCGTCACTTTTTGTTAATTGTCTTTTCTCGTTTCCCGTATATAATTCTTCTTTTCTAGATAAATTGCTAGATAAATCACGATACGTATCACCATGACCTAGCGATACAAATTCTAAAACAGATGAATTGTCTAGTGTTGCTATAGGTTTATATGCTACTTCTTCAGTTTTCAGAATATTACTTTGAATAGGTAGAGCAGAAAAAATATCTAGTTCAGACTTCATACATTCCTTATACGAAGACATTGTGTTTATTTGTTAAATATGTCTAGTATACGTTTTCGTAATTTACGTTTACTTTTTACACGTTTCTTGGCTGATCCTTTTTTAGAGGATGATTTTCTAGTTGATTTCTTAACTCTTGAACGTTTTCTTCGTTTCGAAAATGTTTTCAACTGTATCGCTGTGAATGGATTAGCTCTTTTTATAGCCATTCTACTTTTTACACCTTCACCAGCCATTTTATCGAAGATTTTATTTATACCTTTTTGAGCTAATTCTTGGACAGCAGCTTTACCTTGATCTTTTAAAATATCTTTCAAAGGTCTACTACTACTACCTACTTCTTTCAAAATGGCTTTACCTGTCTTAATTGCTTGTTCTTTTAAAACTTTTGTTCCTGAAGCAACTAAAGGTTGTAAATATCGTAATAGCCCACTGAAGAAACTACCAATACCTCGTCCACGTTGATAAATAAGTGGTGCACGATACAATTCTCCGATATCTGCTAAATTTCCACCACTTTGAATTAAATAATATTGTGTGTAATACGAATTCATTTTAGAAGTAATAGGAGAACTTAACGAATAAGTACTATAAAAAACTTATTGATGTATGAGTATTTAAACTTATCGTCTTTTGAAATGAAGCATTACATAGCTTGGGATGTAACTTGGTTTAAAGTTGATTAATTCACCCTGATGATCTGTTATTTTTATAGAAATACTTTCAATAAAAGTTTTCTCGATAGGACAGTATTCTATATGTTCAAATATTAATATATTTTCACACTCTTTCAGAGGCATTATACGTAAGTATCTTACTAATTTACCACCTATAACACGAGGCTGAATAATATCAGTGTGAACATAAAGTATGTTTCTTTTGTAACATTCTGCTGTTAGTTTTTGAGACTCTCGTGGTGTTCTCTTCGAAATGCCATCGACTAATCTTTCTACATTATCAATTTCATTTATTATGGTGATAAGTTCCTGACGTAATGCAGAAGCATCAAATGATTCTTTTATTTATGATAGAAACACATCAATATTACGTTTGTCTTGTGGTGTTTGGAGAACTATATCAGTAAGAAAATTAGATAGATTGTCTATGTTTGTATCAGGAGGTACTGGTGTAGTCAAGTATTGACCTGAGTTTTCTCTTTCATATGGAACATCCAAAATATTGCTACTTGAAGTAATAAAGTCAATTTCATAGATAAGTGTTGTTAGAAGAGCGAGTGAGACTATAGTTTGCATTATAAACATTTTGGTGAAAGACGTAAATGTTCTGCTTCTACATCCACTAGACAATTTAATCCACTTATTTCTAATATACTGAAATAGCATTTAATGTAATCTTTGAAATTTGTGTAAAAAAAGCCACTCCTCGCAAATTTTTGTGATCTCCTGTCATCAATACTCAAGTTACTGAAAGCCTTCAAACGATCGTATTCACGCTTCAAGTCTAACATTTCAACTGAAAATGTGTTATATCAAATGACATCTTTTATATCAATCTAGAAGTTAAATTTAGAAGGAAAACCCAACCACTTTACAAGTACTTTATAACGTGTGTTTTTCAAAATTTTTTCTACGATATATATATAGGAAAATTTATTTTAAATGATTCCTAATGCCACTGGATCAGAATATTCAGCGGACATCTTTGTTATATGTTGTTAAATAAAACACACTATTTTATTATTTTATCGTTTTGTTTATTATTTAAACTCATTTTATTTAATATTAAATTTCACTTATTTGTTATATTTTATAAACCCTTTATTTTCATTTTAACAAATAGCTTTGAATTATTAATTTATTAGTTTTACATATTATATTACATTTTTTATTCACTTTTCTTCTTTAAGGTAAATTATTACTGCAACCACAACTGAACTGACTAACTGACTCCAAGTGAATCACCCACTTTACTACTTGACTGACTGAGAGTGACAGACTAACTATTAAGCAATTGACGTCTTGTTATTCTATTCTACTATATTTTACATCGTTATAATACTTCGTTTACATTCGACTTCCTACATTCGGCCATTCTGACTACTATTGGCCTCCAATAGTACCGATTTTTTGCCATGGTTTCATAAATTCAACACATGTTGAAGTGTGCTTAGTACCTTCGTGTTGACCTACTTTTTCAACGTCGTAAGTATCATTACTCTTTATTTTCACGATCTTGTATGGGCCAAGATATTTCGAACGAAGCTTCATTCCTGGACCTACTTGTGTTCGCTTTATGGCTACTAAGTCTCCTAAATTGTACTTATTAGGTTTACGTCTTTTTCGGTCATAATACTTCTTATTTTCGCATTGAATCTTCCTGATAGATTCTTTTGCTTCTTCTCTGAGTATCTCTCTTTGGTCAGTGTAGGACTTCTTAAATTCTTCTTCGATTATTTATTTTACCTTAATGTCATTATTATTTCTCATTTTCTTTCCTATCATCAATTCAAATGGTGTGTTATTGACACTTCTATTATAAGTTGAATTCAAAATTCTCTGTACTGAATCTACATATTGATACCATTTACTTGGTTGTTCCGAAGATAGCTTTGACAATACTGCTATAATTACAGAATTAATTTGCTCGACTTGACCATTTGCCCTTGGCAAACCAGTTGTTATTTTATATTTTATATAATATTTTGAAATTGCTGGATTTTCTTTGAACGGCAGCTTTACAACAAATCGACCATTTTTATCTCTTTTGGTAGTTTGATTGAAGAGTGTTTCACATTTAGTATCTGCTGTACTCATTATTACATTATGTTGTTCTGGTTCTTCTAGTTTCCAAAAACGTTCAATTTTTCCTGATAATTCTTCTTCATCACTAGTGCATATGCCACAACTTGGTGTTGTACAGTTTGTTAAATTGTTTATTTTTTCGGCTAATATCCATCCTAACGTTGTGTTTTGTAGTATTGGTAAGTTATCATTAAGTTTTATCTGTCCGTTGTTCATCAACTCATTATACAGTTCAGCGCCAATCAGTAGGTCGACTTTTCCTGGTTTATAAAATGTTGGATCAGCGAGTTTGATATTTTCTGGAATTTTCCATGATTTGATGTCTAAGAATGTTGTCGGCTGATCTGTTGTAATTTTCGGAAGAATATGTGCTTCGATTTCGGACGTATATGTGCTTGTTAACTTATTTGTTATATTTTATAAACCCTTTATTTTCATTTTAACAAATAGCTTTGAATCATTAATTTATTAGTTTTACATATTATATTACATTTTTTATTCACTTTTCTTCTTTAAGGTAAATTATTACTGCAACCACAACTGAACTGACTAACTGACTCCAAGTGAATCACCCACTTTACTGCTTGACTGACTGAGAGTGACAGACTAACTATTAAGCAATTGACGTCTTGTTATTCTATTCTACTATATTTTACATCGTTATAATACTTCGTTTACATTCGACTTCCTACATATATGTCTGAATACTTAACAGGTGTTAGTTTATGTTCGTAGAATGCCCCCTGAATTTGATTTTTTTTGATAGTCTTCAAGAATGTAAGTTCTTGGTTCTGTTGTTTTGACTTCTTTTATTTTAAATATTTCTGTAGACCAATTTGGAGTATACCCTTTTTCAAAAACATGCTTGTGTTTACTTATTCGTACATAATTTCCTACTTTATATTTTGGTTTAGATTTGACTTTCAGTTTTTTATACACAGTGGATAGCAGGCGGACTTCATTTAATGGCCTGTTGTATAGCAATATTCTTTAAAAATTATTCAATGTTTTCGTACTTTAATGGCACTTCGTTAGAGATATGTGCTTCCGTTTTGGAAGAATTTAGAACTGATATATAAATAAAACCATTTTTCGGTTGTGCTAGACATCCTGAAGTATACACTTGAGGTGCTATTTCAGTAGGAAAACAAATTAGGTCTTCATTAGTACGAAAAGGACCGAATTGTAATACTTTTTCTGTACATGGAGGTACTATTATTTCTCGTTTTAAACACTGAAAAGGTAAAGCAATTTCTTTCTCATCTAAAACAAATGAAAGGGTTTTATTTTTATAGTTTAAAATAGAATTAGTGTGAGAGAAAAAGTCTTCTCCAATTATACCGTCGAAAGTTATAGGAAAGTCAGATGAGACGACATGGATTTAGAGTTAAGTAAGAGACGCCGTAAGTGTAAAATGGTTCATGTGATATACCTTGAACTTTTGTCATGTAATCTATATTTACTTCGACTTGGTCATCAAGGACATTTTTTTTAATTAAACTTATTGATGCTCCGGTATCCAGGAGTAATTGAGAATTAGGAGTTTTTGTTTCAGTAATTTTTATTGAGATTTCGTTTTGAAATGTTTTATTAGAATTTAAATTTAGAACTGATAAATTTGTTTTTGTAGCGAAATTAGATTTGTATGAATTTTGATTATGGCACTTTACTTGTTTAAGTTCTGTACCCGAACCATTGTGCCTTTGGTTTCGGGTGACAACCCGTTTCCCGATGCTGGCTTTTGCTCGTTTGCATTTGAAGAAGTACTGGGACCAGTGTTGCTACGTTTGGCGTTATTAAATTGTCTTTTACGACAGTCTTCAATCATGTGTCCAGGGTTTTTACAATAACGGCAGATAGGAGTGTTTTGTAATGTATTAATACGATTTTTATTATCATTAAAGTTGTTTTTATTATTACCTTGTTGAGAAAATTGCCGTTTACGACATTCATTATACGTATGTCCGGTGAATTTACAAAATGTGCATTTTTCAATTTCAACTTTTTCATCACATTCATTAATTTGCTCTTCTTCAACAGCGTAGTCTATAGCTTTTCTTAAGGATTCATGTTTGCAGGATTTTACGATGATTTTTAGTTGGGGCTTTAAACCGCGTTTGAAATTGTTTATTTCAATAACTTCGTTGAACTTTGTATTGAAGATCTATGATGTTGTTGAATCCGTATAATTATTGGCTCGTCCTGGTTGGTTCTCCTCACTTTTCTTCTCCTCTTTTTTTTACGTTGTTGTTATTGTTGTTTTTTTCACTTTATGTACTTTATATAATGTACAATACAAATGTTCTTAGTTTTAATTTTTTTTTATATATATTAAAAAATTTGTTTTATACGAAATGCACTTTTAATTTAAGAAAAATTTTTACCAAGTAGGAAGTTGATAAATTCACTTTTAAATTTATGATGATTAAATTTATAATTTTGTATAGCGTGAAGTTGAAGAAAAAGAAATCACTATTGAATTTATGATTTTATCCCACCGCTGCCACCAAATTTGTTGTGTGTTACTTGTGTTTATGTGAAATTGTACTATTTAATAAAACACTTCTTTTATTTAAAGTAAAACTCGATTTATTTCTTATATCAAAATTTAATAGTATAGAGAATTTGAAAATACAACTTTTTAATACCAAAAATATATAAAGGATTTTAAAAGTAGAACTATGTCTTGTTTTCTTGAAGTCCAAAATATCTCTCTTTGATTTTCAAAAATTGATTCTTCATTACAGCTCGCCGACGCTTCGAAATTAATGAATTCTCATGCATATGGTCACATATATTGTAATTCGATATTATACACGCGTGGTCAAAATTTACTTATGTTGCACTTCAAATAATTTGAAATGCAATAAATTAAAGGAAGTGAATTTGTACTTATTTCAATTATTTCAAATAATGTGATAAATTATAAAAAGGGAAAATATACCAAATTTTGTTGATCAAAGTGATTTAAAAGGATGTTAATTGATATGGGTAAGTATTGCGCGTGCAAATACATCAGATAGCAATCTTATTGACGGGTTGAACAATAATTTCTTACATCAAACTTCAACTATAAAAAAGCTTTTTTGAAAATTTGTTAATGCAAAAGAAAAGTGAATGAGTACTCTACGTACATAAAGTATGAATGGAAAACTAGTAGTGATACCCAAACTATATCCTATTATTTTCGTCACTTCTTCTCATGCTGATACAACAATTCAATTTTCAGAATAAATGAAAATCTATTTGAACATTTGTATGATGTAAAACCACTTTTGAAAACTATACTTTTGAAACTGCAGCACTCGTAGAATATTTAGATAAACTCGGAAGAGATATTAATCCGGGCCCTGACGGTGAGGTCCTAAAATATCGCCCAGCTTTCTAAATTATCTTTCATACCTAAATTGTTTCAGCAGATAATCTTTGACCATGTGTACTGCCATTGTACACAATTCTTGGTTCATAATCAACATGGGTTCATGAAAAAAAAGTCAACTGTCACAAACTTGGTCGAATCGTCTTCAATTTTTATTAATGCACTGCAAGAATCTTCGAACCCGGGAAACGACATATCAAACGAGCCGCCCCGAGTGCGTCCCTTTTGACACTCCGATTTCTGGTGTACATTGTTCACATAATGTAGTGGTAACACCTTTGATACCACATTTAAAATAGAAATAATTACGTTGAGGAACTATACACTCACTGAAAGAGTGTCCTTTCGCGTCGCAATTCCAACAAATAAAGTGCTCAGTATAAGTATCCAAGGCACACAAGTCAAAATTTGTGATAATCGAGTCTGGAGTCGGAGCTGTAGCAGATTCATGTGAAGTATGAGAAGGGTTTACAGACATTTGAGAAAAATGGTGATCTAGGTTACAGTTGAGACTTGTGGATAAACGTTGGCACTATCGAAAACACACAAATCATATGAAGGGTATACTCCAGAGATGTTGCGCTGTCTACCGCGAAAATGTGTCTCAGACCAGAACTCTCAAATTTTCGAGCAGGGTCATGTAGTTCTTCGAGAGAAGAGACCGTGTGTAGAAGTAGGGCATTTCGTAGCCTTGCATGCTTGTTTCGGCGTATAATACCGATTAATCTACTTGAGACATAGGATTTTGTAAGCGTGAAGCCAAGCTTTGCATTTCTAGACGAAAGTCACAAAAAGTTTCATTAGGCTTCTGATGACGTGCAAACATTGCTTTCCGAATTTCGAAATCAGTGGTCTGGCTTTGAAATTCATCAAGTATGCGAAGGGGCTTGATCTACGAAATAGCCAATACCATGTCGAGGCTTTACCAGTAAAGAAACGACTGACGTGAGCGGCAAGCGTCTCTTCTGTAATTCTGTCCGCGACAGCTAATGATTCAATTCGGAATAGAAATTTCTCGATAGGCAAACCTATTCGGTTTGATGACCTATTTAATGGACTTGTTGATCTGAAACCACGACGTGCTTGAAAAGATTGAGGTGGCACAAGGCCAAAACGAGAACTGTTAGAATTATAATTTAAGTTTGGAGAACCCAACGATGGAACATTAGGGGGAAATTCACAACCTAAATGCGGAAAATTTAAACTTGAAATTTGGACATTAGTAGGTTGTTCATGGTTGGAATGCTTTAATTACTATGTCATGTATAAAATAGACCAAATCTATTAAATTATTACATGGCGAAAAAACATTACTTAATAAACAAAAATAGTAAACACGGAACTTGCGAAAATTACCATTTAGTAATAAGCAACACCTGTTAATTGTTTTTAGAAACAAATGTACTAAATTCTACTAAACAATAACATATAAAAAATATGCAATATTGTAATAAATGGTAATAAGCAATTACTTCCGTACTATAAGTTAAAAAGTCCAAATATGGAAGTGATAAGTTATGAAAACTGATTTGACTATAAGTATTATAGAAAGTAAGTGGGAGATAAAATAATTATTGTAAAATTAGTATTTAAGAGATCGAATGATGAAAAATAAAGGTCAGTTGACTTATAGAAAAATAGCATTTTATTTTGGTAACTCCGTGACCAGTATTTAAAGTGTGCCATACGGTATTAAAGTTGTCCTTTAATACTATATCCTTGTTCATTCAAAAAATATAAACGACAAAATTGGCGCAGCCGGTAGGATGAACAAATAGTAAATTTTAAAGGACCAACAGAAATTTCAATTCAACTGATCAAATAAAAAACAAAGTGCAATTTAAAGGCGACACACAACAATAACAAAAAACGATTCAATAAAGTCTATTTAAAGAAGAAGAAAAAAAAATTTATTTTGTGCATCATTTATTGAGTAATATCGGACGTTTAATAATTAAAAAAAAAAAAAAATTAATTACAAAAAAAAAATATATGTATATATAAAAAAGTGTAACACAATTAAAAGGAAAAAATAAATTATTAAAATAATAATAATTATAATTATCATAATTCAAACTAAACTATTTATACGGAATAGAACATTTAAAACGAAATAAGTCAAAAAAAAAAAACAAAAAAAAAAAACAAAAAAGGAAAAATGAAATGTTAGTAGTGAAAAAAACAAAATAAAATAATTATAATTTAAAAATATTAGATAATTAAACTTGTCATGATAAGTAAAAATTCAAGTAAGTAAGTAAAAAAAAAAAAAAAAAGAAAAAAAAAAAAAATTAATTTTTAAACGTACATGTGTGTAAACAATTTTTTTTTCTTTCTCTCCTTTTCAACGTGAAATTTTTACTTGCAAAAAAAAAAATTCCGTGGATTTCATTAATTATTTTTGAAACAATTTACTTTTAAATGTATAATTAAAGTGAATTGAAATACATATTTTTTTTTATACATACACACTCAAATTCATGTTTCCATTCGGGAATAAAACTAACAACAATAAAACAGACAGACGTAGTTTACACCTAGAGATAGAAGAATTAGCAAACAAGTTACAAAATTTGTCTTTTGATAACGTGAGTCCTCCTATAACACCTAAAACTTCAAATCCTCAAAAACCTTCAACAATAAATATTGCAAAGAGCAGGTTAAGCGATTGCAATTTAAGATCAGGTACAGTTTACCAAAGAAGTCTAAGTAACCCTTTACAGCAAACATCACTACAGGTAATACAATTACGAAATTCTCCTCCAACTCCTCCTTTACGCAGTCATCCAAATACGGTAAATACAATGGCAGAAGATTTAGATTCTATTTCAAAACTCGTAAGCCGCCTTGTACCTATATTTTCCACAGAAAATAAAATAACTATAGTTAATGATTTAAAAATATTTTTAGATTGCTGCAAGCAAGTTAATAGTTCCCTAAAAACAAATGAGGGAAAACTCTTGTTGCTATCAATATTAAAATCTAGACTTCGAGGCGAGGCTTATGATTTAGTAAAAAATATTAAACTCGATACTTTTGAAAACTTTGAAAATCTCTTTATAAACGTTTTCATTTCATCAAAAACAATTAACGATATATTAAGTGAAATAAGATACTGCATGCAATTACCGGATGAAAATGTTAACACATTTGGTACTAAACTAAATAAATTATTAGTTGAATGTAAAAAAACAATTCAAATTGAATACCCAAGCAATAATGAGGCGTTAAGTAAAGAAATTGAAGAAGAAGCATGCTACACATTTAAAACAGGTGTACGCAGTCCGCTTATACGACAAGTAATAATAGGGCAAACACAAAAAACTTTAGCTGAATTATTAGACATCGCAAAAGAAGTCGAAAAAACGGAAAACCGCCAGGTAAAAAATATTACTTTACAAAATAGCACCATGAATACTTTATTTAACAACATTTCTCCAATTACAACTTTAAATACTAACACACTCAACTTAAACCAAAATATGATAGCACAAAAACAATTAACAGATAATAACTTACTATACAGCAATAATTCATTACAAAATTTTCATTCACAACAATCAATGTCACCGAATCATATTTCAAATGTACATAATAATTCTACTTCAAGCCATTCCCAACCTTCCTCAATTAATTATGCACAGACAAGCAAAATTTCTAATAACTCACATTTTACAAGTAAAACTAATTATAATTATCTAAAATGTACATTTTGTAATCGTAATGGACATATTTTTGAAAATTTTAGAATAAGGCAAAACACACCATTTTGTTCCTTTTGTCGATCTTATGGACATGGACAACATGCATGTCCTCAAAATAATCAAAACCAATTCAGGCGAGATAAAAATAGATTTCTAAATAATAATACTAATATGAGAAGAGTAAATAATTATAATAATAATAATAACAATAATAATAATAATTATAATAATTATAATAATAAAAATAAGGAAAAATGTGGCTGGTATTCGAGATATTCTCATTCAATAAACGAATGTAGGGCAAAAACAGAATGGGAGGAAAGATTAATTCGGAAAACTAGAACGGGTAAATCCATCGCACTCATGGTACAAGCCCGAGAAAGTTGAGTGCACATATTCAAAAAATAAAAATACATATACAAAAACAAATTCGGTAATTCCTTCTAAAAAAAGCAAAACAATTACTGCCGTAAACATTGAGTCACATAATAACAACTCGAATTTACATAACTCTATTTCAACTAAAACAGAAAATACAGATTCCTTAAAACAAATTAGTTTATGTCTTCCAGCCAATATCACCAATTGTGATGCGGTGGTCAAATTACCATTACCCTGTACACAAAAAGGTTTTGTAAAACTATTGGTTGATACTGGTGCAGAAGTAAGCATTTTGAAAAGTCACGTACTTATTGACAACGTCGTAATTAACCCTCTAGAAAGAGTCCAAATTAATGGTCTTTACGGAGGCAGTGCTCTGACTTTAGGTACTTGTAAAACAAAATTTCTATTAGGAAATGGAATAAATTGTTTATTTCAAATAATAGAAAATACAAATTCTGTCCCATTTGATGGTTTATTAGGCAGAGATTTTCTATGGAATAATACAAATATTCTGTGTTCAGAAAGAATATTACATTTTCCTATTACACAAGAAAATACAAAAGATATCAAAATTTATTTTTCAAACAACGATGAAAATACGAATGAAGAACTTAACTCTAATCCTATTAATAATTTATTATCTCGACAAATGTCAAAAAGTGAAAAAATTAAGAAAGAAAACGAAATTATTGCTAATAATACAATAAATAAGAAAATTATAATCGAATTACCCCCACGATCTAATGTTATACGAGAGATATCTATATCTACATTAAATACTACTGAGGAAATGATTTGTCATGCTCAAAAAATTCAAAACGGTATTTTTATCCCAAATGCTGTATTAAACAAACATAATAATACTACAAAAATTAATTTTATAAATACTCGTTTAGAAACTGTTTTAATTGAAAATTTTAAACCAGAATTATAACCTTTATCTAATTATCACATATGTTCATTAGAAAAAATAAAAGATAACAACAACATTTTAGAAGAACTACCTAGAATTGAAAAACTTGAAAAGGAGTTAGCATTTAATGATAGTCATAATAAGGAAGAAAAAGATGAAGTTATAAAATTATGCCTGGAATACGAAGATATTTTTCATCTCGAAGGTGATAAACTATCATATTCAAACGTATCAACACATAAAATCCAAACGAAGGAAAATCAAGCACCAATTAATCAACGACAATATAGGTTACCACAAATCCATAAGGATGAAGTAAATAAGAAAGTAGAACAAATGATGCAGGACGAAATCATAGTTCCAAGTAGCAGTCCATGGAATTCCCCTCTGCTCCTGGTACCGAAAAAGGCCGGAAAGGATGGTAAAAAGAAATGGAGACTGGTCATAGACTATCGAAAATTAAATGATTGTACTATAAGCGATGCGCATCCATTACCGAGAATTGAAGATATTCTGGATCAGTTAGGAAATTCACGTTATTTTTCTACATTGGATTTAGCGAGCGGATACCATCAAATAAGAAGAAAGATAGAGAAAAAACTGCCTTCAGTTCACCTTATGGACACTTCGAATTCTTACGTATGCCATTTGGACTAAAAACAGCACCCGCAACATTTCAAAGAGCAATGAATAAAGTATTAACAGGACTTCAAGGAATTCATTCACTAGCTTATCTTGATGATTGCATCGTAATAGGAAAATCTTTACCCGTGGCATATGCCAGCAGAACTTCAAGTAACACAGAAAGACGATACTCTACAATAGAAAGAAAACTTTTAGCTGTAGTATGGGCTGTTAAAAATTTTCGTTGCTATTTATTAGGCAAAAAGTTTACAGTTTTTACACATCACCAACCATTAATTGGAGTATTCGATGTGAAAGACCCTACTTCAAGATTAGTGCGTTTTCATCATAAACTTTCAGAATATGAATATGAAATAAAGTATAAACCTGGAAAAAAAAATAGTAACGCCGATGCTCTAAGTCGAATTTCTGAAGACAAGAACATTAACATAGTTACTCGAGCAGAAGCAAGGAAAGAAAATCACGAAGAAAAAGAAAACTATAATACAAATTTATATCCAAACTTCATAACAGAGAATAAAGATCAAGACGATATTTCTGAAACAAAATCAACGATTATATCTGATGATTCCGAAACACTAAATGCATCTAATAACGAAGAATTAAAAAACTATGAAATAATTACGGAGACAAAAGATATTAAGGATGTCTTAAAAACCTTTCACAAAAATCCACTTGCAGGTTATTAAGGAATTGCAAAAACTTACTACAGAATAAGAAAACAATATCGTTGGAAAGGAATGCTCAAGGATATTATAAACTATATCAAAAATTGTCCAGAATGTCAAGTAAATAAGCAAACTGCAAAAACTAAGATGCCTATGATGATTACAGATACAAGTGAAAAACCTTTTGACAAAGTTTATTTGGACACTGTAGGACCATTACCAGTAACAGAACAAGGAAACAAATATATTCTTACATTCGAAGACGATTTAACACGATTTATAGATGCATATGCAATGCCTAATTGTGAAGCACAAACCGTCGCAAAAATATTTTATAAAGAAATAATAACACGATATCGTATACCAGAAAAATTAATTACAGACCAAGGAAAACATTTTACAGGAGAACTTTTCAAAAAATTATGTAATTTTCTAAAAATCAAAAAGTTACAAACGTCAGCTTATCACCCAGAATCTAATGGAGCACTTGAACGTCAACATAGACTATTAGCTGAATACTTAAGAAGTTTTTCAAAAGAAGATTCCTCAAATTGGGATGAATGGTTAAGAGAAGCAGTACATGTTCATAATAACACAAAGCATGCCTCAACGCAATTAACACCTATGGATTGTCTTTTCGGTTTTACTGCCGAATTACCAACAAATGTCAAACGAACTCCACAACCAATTTATAATCATGAAAATTATTTTTATACATTAAGATATCAAATCCAAAAAACCCATCAAATTGCAAGACAAAATTTAATGCAGAGCAAACATGTAACAAAAAGAAATTATGACAAAAATTTAAAAGTTAATAAGTTTAAAGTAGGTGATTATGTACTTTTAAAAAATGAAACAAGAAAAAACAAATTATCTCCACTTTGGATAGGTCCTTATCAAATTAAAGAAATAACTTCACCTGTAAATCTTAAAATTCAGTTAGGCAACAAAGAAAAAATCATCCACTCGAACAGAGCAAAAATATATAATCATTCTTGAGAAAAATAAAAAATTTTTTTTTTATTATACCTTGTACAAAAACTAAGAACATCCAAAACAAAAACATTTTTCTTTAAAACGACAGTGACCATTTATATATACATATGTGTATACTCGTATATATTTTAATTACACTACCAACTCTAAACAATTAAACGATTGAAATCAGAAATTTTTTTTCCAAACCCCGACCTACATCAACAACATTATATAAAAATATATTCAAGTGCAAGCTACATAAATGAAGAATTGCTGACTCAGTAATCAACTGCTAAACAGTTACAAGTACTGTACTATGTAAAACCTATGTATCTATATGAAAAAGATAAAAAGAAAAACAGAAAAACATATCAAATTTCAAACAAATTAATAATTACTTCGAAAAAACAAATTATTTATACACATATGTATATGCATATATATATAAATAACTAAGAATGACAATGATAATAATAAAAATTATTGATTTCTTTTTATTTTAGAAAAGAAAATTTAATAAAAACGAAAAATCATTATCAAAACTTGATAAATCCGGAATACTTTTTGAAGATATAGGAAAAGTATTGTTTTTTAATAATGAATGGCAAATTTTTACTTCAATCAAAATAGACCAGCTTCAAAAATGGAATGACTATTTAAAATGGAGTGACGATATCATAACAAACATGTGTGAAAGTTATCAAAAAATCAATACAAATGCGTCTTGCAAAAAAGTAGTTGTAGACGTACGATATATAACTAATAGGGTTAAAACAATGATAGAACGGATTCAAATCAAACCAAATAATATGAGACGAAAAAGATCAATTTTTGATGGAGTAGGCAAACTTAGCAAAATTCTGTTTGGAACAATGGATAACGAAGATTCAAGTAACGTATATTCAAGAATAGGAAATTTAGAAGTGAATGGAAAGCAAAATTTGGAACTAATTAACGAACAGGTTACCTTAATGAAATCAAATTTTGAGGCAAAAAAAGCAAAATTTGATATATACTGAATGAAGATTTAAACAAAACCATGAATTATACATTACGATTCATGAAAACATTCGATTAAAAAATGCAAACAATGTCATCTAGTTTAAATAATCTGGATTTAAGAGCTTCAATCGAAGAAACGACCGCTTCCATCATACTCCATATACAAGAAATTGAACATCAAGTACAAAATATACTTACAATAATTAATTCACTGTCTGACGGGCATCTCCATCCTCTAGTGTTAAGTTATAATCAAATTACAGAGATTTTGCAACCCTTGTCTTCAAACTTCAAAATAAACCCTAAAATTTTAGATCTATTTACATTGCAAAAACTCGCAAAAGTAGAAAGCACTCACATTATAGACACCATAGTTTGCAAAATTACCATCCCTCTAATTCTAAATGACTTATATTCACTCAAAAAAGTATATGTATTGCCAATAGAAAAACAACCAGGAGTATTCGTTCATTACGAAATCGAAGAAGAGTATGTTCCCACAAATGAAGGAGACACTAAAATGATCACATTGAATTAATTTATGTAATAAAGTTATTTTAACAGGATCATCCACTATAACTACAATTTGTCACCTTGCCTCACCTATTTATCTGTCACCTGAAAATAATTGCATTCTTCTCTTATTTAAAAAATGGTCCGAAGCTTATAAAACTTGTTCAACTTCGCAAATTTCGCATTTCGGAAATACATTTATCAAATTATTTACGGAAAATTCATAGTTATTTTTATTACAAAAAAGTATCTTTATGCAAATTAAATGTCCTAATTTTGAAACGTCGGTAAAATTGTCTGAACTCGGGTTACTTACATTGCAAAACAATTGCGAAGGAAAAATAAACAATTTATTATTAACTACTTCAAACAAAAATACCCAGAACATAACATTCCAACAAGCCGAAATAGATATACTTATGACACATGATGAAATAACTGGTTTACCAATTAACAATAATAACGAAAATATAGTAAATTTTAAAAATTTCCAGGAACACAGTACCTACACTTGTTAAAACCAAAAAAGAAGAATTCACTGCACTCATTAACAAAATACATAAAACTCAACAAAACCAAGACAAACGTAATAACTTTATGCAAAATAAGAACTACATAACTTATGCGAGCACTTTTGGTATTTTTCTAACGTTACTTTCATTAGGATTTATAACGATAAACATTATTAAAAAATATAAAACAAAAACAAAGCATACCCCTAGAATTATACAATTAAAAGACATACCGATACAACAAGAACCTATTTTAAAAATACCTATCGATTTCAAAAAACAATCATCGCGGAAACCAAAAGTAAACATCTCACATTTACAACCTAGAACACTTGTACCAGAATTTGAATTAGTTTAAGTCAAAAAAACAACACTTATCAAAAAATATACATATTATTAAAATAAAATATACATAAAATTATAGGAAATGAGATAGTAAAAACTTAGTATTTAAACATAAAAATAATTAAAAAATAATAAAATAAATAAATAAATAACTAAAATAACAAATGTATTTTATAGGAAAAAATGTATAAGAAGATCAAAAGTAAATAAATGTATTTGAAAATATTTAATAATGAAAATATACAAAATAAAATAAAAAGTATGAATATATTGATTAAAAAAAAAAAAAAAAAAAAAAAAAAAAAAAAAAAAAAAAAAAAAAAAAAAGTGAAAATATGTATATACAAATTAAAACAAAGTATAAATAAACTAAGTAAAAAGAAAATACGAAAAATAGTTTTAAATCTTTTCAAAATTTATCACTTAATTGAAAAATTAAAGAATGTATACCCATCCTCTTCAAAGGGGGGAGGTATTTGTCATGTATAAAATAGACCAAATCTATTAAATTATTACATGGCGAAAAAACATTACTTAATAAACAAAAATAGTAAACACGGAACTTGCGAAAATTACCATTTAGTAATAAGCAACACCTGTTAATTGTTTTTAGAAACAAATGTACTAAATTCTACTAAACAATAACATATAAAAAATATGCAATATTGTAATAAATGGTAATAAGCAATTACTTCCGTACTATAAGTTAAAAAGTCCAAATATGGAAGTGATAAGTTATGAAAACTGATTTGACTATAAGTATTATAGAAAGTAAGTGGGAGATAAAATAATTATTGTAAAATTAGTATTTAAGAGATCGAATGATGAAAAATAAAGGTCAGTTGACTTATAGAAAAATAGCATTTTATTTTGGTAACTCCGTGACCAGTATTTAAAGTGTGCCATACGGTATTAAAGTTGTCCTTTAATACTATATCCCTGTTCATTCGAAAAATATACACGACAACTACTTGTTGTAAAAGGAACTGCTATTGAAATTATTTTGATTGAGTGAAAATGGGACTTTTTGGACCACACGAGTTAATCTGTTCGCTGTGGCTGGAAACGAAGCGTTGAGATTAAAGTTCTGTTCATCAATGACACGCCGAACTGTGTTGACTTTGCGGGGTAAAATTATTCCTGGGTTGGTTTGTGAAAAGCGGGAGGGGGGAGATTAATAAAAGTAACTGTTTTATTCTGTATATTTTTACTAGTTTGTTCTCGTACATTTGATCAATTTTTATTTTTAGTAGATTTATGTTGAACTGGATCTGTCCTTGCTGCCCATGGTACTAAGATCTTCCAAAGATTCTTTTGGTGTACTCTTTGTGATCGACTGAGTGTTATCAAAGTTGAGGTCACCTCCATTGGCTCCATCCTCAATAAATTGGGATGTCAGAAACTTACTCAGCATCTGAGCAGCAAGAGATGCAATAGCTTTGCCTGAGCGCGGAGAGCCATTTCAGTGTCCGTAGTCCATTCCTGAGGATTCAAACTGTTCAACAGTCCTTCAGCCTGACTACATAGCTCTTCAATCTCAGCGTAATGGAATTTATTATTTTATCCACACGAGGAAGACTTACAATTTCCTCAGCTGCTATTCGGTCGCACAAGGTGTTGAAAGTTTCGGGATCTGATGGGTTAAGTTCTCTAATGCGCTCATAGGTGTAGGCATCCTGATCTAAATAGCTAGGGTCCATTTTGATTAATGTAACCAAAAAAAAATTTTTACACTTCACAGAATGTAGACAAAAGTTATTGCTTGTAGTCGCGGATCCAATTGGTGCTCCTTCGACAGCGTGGATCCCGCGACAAAACAAATTTGGTGTTAAAATTTCAAGCTAGAAATTAACAACAAAAATCAAAATCTCATCTTAAGCATGAGAGCGTGTATATAAAAAAATACTGGTAGTTAATTTCGAGAAAAGAAAAAAAACAAATGAGTTTCCGCTGTAGTTAATTCAAAATTTCAGCATGTCAAATTTGAAGTTATAGGTGGGGATATTGTAGTAGTTGGAGAAGCTGTTACAGGTACTATGAGATATAAAAACGTGAGCTACTGTCCATTTGGTGATGAAAAAATGTTTAAAAAAATCTTGATTATTTTTTTAACAATTTCTAATATAAATTATTGTGAAAGTGGACCAATTCCTATTACAATAGATGAAAGTAAAAAGGAAATCTAGAATTTTTACTGCAGTTGCCGAATAATGATACAGTTCAAATAGATTTATTATTCAAATTGCTAACAGTTAGTAAAAATTTTAACCGAAATTTGTTACAGTCGACGAAGTTATTGAAGCATTCAGGCAAGATTTAATACGCAAAGAAAGTGAAATAGATGGAATAATTGAAAGTGATCATCCATTTTACAGACATTTCAAGTTAGAATTTGCTGATAATTTAAATTTAACAATAAGATGCACATACGATAGTAATTACAAGAAGCGCTCCTTAAATATTTCTTGCTATTAATATCGTGAATATGAAACAGAGAGAATTTTAAGTAATGGTGAAATTGAATTAGTTCAAATACAAAACTAATGTTGAATATATTGATGCTAGAAATGTGAAACAAGTTTATAAAATGGAAATTTCATAAAAAAGTGTTTTTATTCACCTACATATATATAATTCAGCAATTATAAATTTATTTTAGTCATTTATTAACTTTAAAAGTGTCTATAGTTATATACTTAAATAAGAAAAAATGATTTATGAAAATGTTGTAACGAAGTCACATTCTTGTCTCAATCAGCTGTTACTTATTTTTTTTAAAATAAATATCTTTTAGAAAAAGGAAGAAAGAAAATAAAATTTAAGTAAAGCAAGGACTTCAAAATAATAATAATACGCATGTAAAGTTTGACTATTTTTAAAGACATTACTACCATCTATTGGTTAATAAAACAAACATAAATTTTGAATTTAAAAAAAAGCTGTTGAGAGAAAATTCTAGAAGAATTTAAAAATTAAAAGCTTAAAAACTGTAAATACGCAATTCCAAAAATGTATAAATAGAGATACAATTTTCATATTAAACATCAGTTGTTTGTCAGTTTCCAAAGTAAAAGTATTAATAAATATGAGTGTGTTTAAAGTGAAAATCAGGTAAGCTTGTAAAAATAGCAAAAGTATTAATTGAAAGTTAGCAAGGAATAAAGATATTCTAGTCTATCTAAAATCACTTTTTGAAGTTGAGGTTAATCCTCTCGTCTTAGAAAGTAGTTTAGATAAGTTGAAGATCTCAAACATTCTGCTAAATCTTCAATATAGTACATGAGTTATTTTGTACAAAGCAAACAGTCAAAGACTGATGTAACTATAGAGATTCTCGTCTATCTGGAATCACTTTTTGAAGTTGAGGTTAATCCTCTCGTCTCAGAAAGTAGTCTAGATAAGTTGAAAATCTAAAAGTTAAAAGTCGAAGACTAGTGAAGTTACGGAGATTCTAATCTATCAGAATCACTTTTTGAAGTTGAGGTTAATCCTCTTGTCTCAAGAAGTAGTCCAGATAAGTTGAGAAAATCCCAAAAATATTCTACTGGGCTTCATTGATTATAATCAAAGTTTAAAGGAACCTGAGTTTTAAGGTTGAAAGTGTAGGAGGTTTGGGTATTCTTCATCAATGATTTAAGTGGTAACTGAGAACAACAAACGACATGGCATTCGGTAGCTCAGTGGTTAGAGCATTTCTCCGGCAAAGAAAAGGTTCCGTGGTTCGATTCCCGGCCGAGTCGAATGTCGTTTTTTCATGTTTTTCAGTTACTACAAAAGTATTTTGGAATTGATTATAATCAAAGTTTAAAGGAACCTGAGCTTTAAGGTTAAAAGTATTTTGGAATTGATTATAATCAAAGTTTAAAAGAACCTGAGTTTTAAGGTTAAAAAGTATTTTAGAATTGATTATAATCAAAGTTTAAAGGAACTTGAGCTTTAGAGTTAAAAGTATTTTGGAATAGATTAAAAAAAAATTTTAAAGGAACTAAGTTTCCTGAGTCTTAAAGATAAAAATATTTTGGAATTGTTTAAAATCAAAGTTTAAAGGAATCTAAGTTTTAAGATTAAAAAGTATTTTTGAATAATAGAATTAAGTATTTCAGGGAATATTATTGTAAAGATAAAAAGTATTTTTGAATAATAGAATTAAGTATTTCAGGGAATATTATTGTAAAGATTAGGTTTTATTTTGAAATAATGAAAATAAATTTTATAAGATAAGTTGTTTAAAAAAGTAGAACTTTTATTTTCTTCATTAACGACGAAACCTGATACTGGAACGGCGAGCTAACCTGTGCTAACTCCCAAAACGTCGTTATAATGTTATATCAAAATTTGATCACATTTTACTGGATAAGCATCGAGAACAACTTTATCGTGACGCTACATTTTTAACACCATATTACGCCATGGATAGGGTTAAATCAATTCATGGAGTACACTATATAAGTTGCCCTTGGTCTAAAGATTCCACTACATCAGGACCAGATACATGTGAATGTTGTGATGTAGACCGAATTGAAAATAGGAAACTTATTTACAGTAGAATTTTAAATTGAAACTATGCATATTGTTCTTTGAATAGTTGTTTATTGAAAAAATAATTTAATAAAGTATAAATATTTGTTTTTACAAAAATTCTGTTTTATTTATCCATGAATTATGCTTATTTGAAAATCCTAACCATTGTACAAAAGCTTTATCTCCTTTTTTTCTCAAAACTTTTTCTACTAAATAAATATCTGGATATTTTGATTTTAAAAGTTCTTTTTCATAAAAACCTCCTTTAACTGAATTACCTTTATATAATAATCTAAATAATACGTTACTGGATTCGTATTTTTTATGTTTTTAATTTTGAAAATTTCAGTTGTCCAATTTGGTGTATAGCCCTTTTCAAAGATGTGTTTATGTTTACTTATACGAACAGAATCACCGATTTTGAACTTTGCACCAGAAAACACTTTCAAATTACTATATAAAGTTTTTAGAAGTAATTTTTCATTAGATTGATAAACATCACGAGGGCGTATCTTCCACTGGGAAAAAACTCCCGGTAATCAACAAGCGAAGGAGTTTATTAAACCTTCAGCTAACATCTCCAAAAAACTACTCAACCTCAATAGGAATGAGTTTAGAACCATCACGGGTCTTCTCACCGGGCACTGTCCACAATTATCATCATTTAAGTAGGATTGGGCTACAAGAGGATGACAAATGCAGATTCTGCAAGGAGGCCAAAGAGACCTCAAAACACATTTTATGCGAATGTGAGGCGTTGGCCTCTAAAAGAGTGCAACATATGCATCAACTTTTTCTAAAACCAGAAGAAGTTTGGTGTGCACCTTCTCATAGAACTTTAGGATTCATTAAAAGCCTTAACCTATGAGAAGCACGGACTGTACAAAAGATCTACATATAAAGGTCGAAGTGCAACAATAGCCCCTAAGTATCTATCTAACATCACGAGGGCGCATTCTTATACTATAGTACGATGTTTTGTATTGTTGTAATTTTCAACCAGTTTTTGAACGTCATCAATCCATTTATATGTTCCTTTAAAACTAAATTGTTTCCACATTAAGGCTTTTAAAGTTCTATTAAAACGTTCAACAATTGATGCTTTCAATGTACTATACGTAGAATAATGATTTATATGATTCTTTTTCATTAAATCTTGAAAGTGTTTGTTGTAAAATTTTTTTCCTAGATCACTCTGTATATTTTTAGGTATTCTATTTGAAGATTTAAAAATACTTTCCATTGCTTTAGTTACATCAGGATCACTTTTTGTTTTTACAGGAATCGCCCATGCAAATTTGAAGAATACATCAATTACAGTTATTAGAAAACGATAGCCTTTGTTATTTGCAGAATATGCACCCATTTCCACTAAATCTATTTGCCAAAGATCATCTATTCCTTTCGTAATTACTTTTCTTCGATTAAATCTTTTTCGAGCTGATTTATGCAGCTCTTCAACAAGTTGTTCTTTACTCATTTTTTATTTTCAATAAAATATCAGGATTTACGAAAAACTTTATAAATTTATTATGTATAAAAATGTTTAGTTTTGTTATTTACTAGTATATACCTATATATACATACATATATATGGGATAGGATTAAATTGTTGTTGTGTATGCATTTGTTTTTGGTATACCATTACTAATTCGTTCAAGTTTATCATTATATACCATAAACAATTTATGCATTTAAGTGTTTATTACACTTGAAACTTGTGAGATTTTTTTTCAATATCTTCTTTAAGGTTTTGTGTATTCACTTTACATGTATTTTCCAATTTTATTATTGCTTCAATAATTAAATTTTTTATATATTCTTCAAGAAAATTCTTTGTAACCGCATCTTGAGTATTTACAGGGTTTTCAACATTTTTTAAGCTTTTAAAATTGATATCAAAATCACCATCTGGTGTAAGTGAGAAACCTATTCCTGGAGGTCCTCTTTCACCGATAATAATTTGACGAGTAGTTCGATTACTAACAAAACGTCCAAATTTGTCAACACTCATTATAATAATGTAAAATGAAAAAGTTCAATGATAGTTTAAATAATGATATTGGCTTCTCTTAACTCTCTATTATTAAAATAATTTCATTATTGTGATTAGTATGACCTGCTTGCTCTGATGCAATAAGTAATCTTAATCTGTCAACCAATTCATTAGGATTATCCCAATATACGTAATTAGTCTTTTTATTGTTTAAAAGCATTAATCCCTTTCCTTCCTTTTTTTTTTTCAATTAATTTTCTAATAATATTTTTATATTTGCTACCTGGATTACCTTTGATTTGACTTTTATCATCACATAAATCTTTTCTGTAAACATTTGTTTGAATTAATATTGTATGATAATTCTGAAGATCATCAGTATTATACAAAGAAGGATTTTTCATAAAAATAAGTTTATAAAGTCCTCTAATAGCATTATAATTTTTTCCATCAATATTTATAGTATTATCATTAAATTTCACATCACTCTGACCTAATTCAAAGCTATTTTTTTCTTTATTATACTTGGGTCCATACGCTTTATCAATATTAAAATCTTTTGTAAATTCATTCATATAATATGAATTTAAAGAAGTACTTTCCTCTAAAGATCTCTCAAGTGATCGTCGTAATTTTCGTATAGGAGTACTTTGTAAATATGATTTTGATAAGACTGACTGACGTTTGAATAGTATTATCTTTAGTAACTGGGGTTGATTTGAATATAGGAAATTTTAAATCATCTTTTTCAAATGTGCTCATTTCATCAATTTCAAATTTTCTTTTATATGGAGAAACTGACTCTAGTTCCGTTTTAACTTCTTCTCTAACAGGTGGAGCATCACAAATTGCTAAAGCTGTCAATGTTGCTAAAAATGCAAAAGCAGAACTGGCAGAAAGTATAAGGCATAATAAGCAAATGGAAGCTGTAGCTATGGGAAAAGGACTTCATTTGAAACCATACAAACAAGGATTAGGTCTTTTCCTATCATTTGCTAAAAATATACCATATTTTAGAGGAGTCTTTATGCTTGATGAATTACCAAAACGTCCACTTTATAAGTAATGTGGAATTATAAATTTAGACAAATAATCTGGATCAGGTACTCATTGGGTAGCTTATTATAAAAATAATAATAAAGTTGAATATTTTGATAGTTTTGGGAATTTACAACCACCTAGAGAAGTTATAAAATATTTAGGTTATAAAATAAGATATAATTATAATAGACAACAAGACTTTAGTTCATTCATTTGTGGACATTTATGTTTAAAATTTTTAAACGATTGTATTATTAAATGATAATAAATAGCGCATATAAAAAAATCAGTTTTTTTCATTTCAATTTTATATATGTATATAGCATAAATATATTGTATATACTTATTATTATACTTTTATTCATCATGTCAATAACGCTAACATTATTTCGATCTCAAATCAGAATATTTTCCTCCATTAGAATTATCTGCAGATCATTCTTGTGGTTTAATTGATTTTCAGACATATAATTAAATTCAAAACGTTGACATAAGTAATAATTTGTTTCATATAGGAGATGAAATTGTTGAGGATATTATGAAGTTGACGATATCGCACATCACATGCAAAAAGAATTGGGAAAAAAAGAAAACGAGTATACACTCAAAATTAGAGCAAACAACAACACACTCAAAATGGAAATTAGAAGTAATCAAGAAATTTTCTTTGACAAAGAGCGATCTATCGGTCAACTCTTAGGATTTAGTCGAAAAAAACTACCACTAAGTGAAAAAACACATACATATATCAGATTTACTCGTAAATATTATCAAGGTTAACTTCATTCGTATAGAATGTAATTTAACCACAGGCTCATATATAAATAACCATAGGGTACATACTTTACATGAATTTTCTCCAGATGTTGGTCCTGGGTATAAAATAATAGAAGTTCCCAGAAATGTTATTTATTTACCTGTGAACACTAAACAAATCAGTTCAATAGAAGTGAAAATTGTTAATCAAGACGGGGATTTAATTAATATTAGAGGTGAAACTATTACAATAAGATTTCATTTAAAACCAATATAGTTAGATATGTTGTTGTATAATAAAAGTCATACAAATATAGATTCTTTTAACAGTTATCCAGTAACATCTAAACCATCGGCATCTTCCTCACTTACAAATATCAATAATGAATTTTTAAAATCACTTGGATTTACATTTAAAAAAATAACATGAGTGAAATACTTAATATCACAAAACATCCAAGTTTTGATGAACGTATTTCTAAAAAGGAATATCATAATTATTCACCATTCTTAATATCATTCAAAAATAGCGATGAAATTATAATTTCTATTCAACATCAAGATTTACTTTTGTTACCATGCGAAAGTTTTCTATATTTATATTGAAGGTGATTTAACTGCACTAGATGCTGGTCATGTACAACTGAATAATAATTGTATGGCATATATATTTGAAGAAATTTGTTATGACTTGAATGGAGTCGAAATTGATCGCTGTAGAAATGTTGGTACAACCACTACTTTGAAAAATTACATTTCATTAAATAGAAATCAAAGCAAAATGTTATATAATGCGGGCTGGTCTCCAGATTTATCAATAAAATTAGAGAATTTCTTCAACTTTTGCATTCCTTCAAAGATGCTTTCAGGTTTTGCTTAAGATTATACAAAGATTATTGCAAATGCTCGTCATGAACTTGTATTAATTCGTACCAGATCTGATAATAATGTAGTACAAACTACAAAAGAATTTAATCCTCAAATTCATAAAATTCTATGGAGAGTTCCTCATATCAATGTCGCTGATGATTATCATCTTAAGAGCCCAATTTAGTAAAATGGCCTGCAAAGTGACCACCTACAGCCTACATTTTTCAACCGATTTTCATGAAATTTCGAATATAGATAGGTGGAGGGGAATTGTGGTCCTTAAGTGGAACAAATTTTTGAAAAAGTCCTTTATTTCAAAAATACAAAGATTCAAAGTGTGGCTGTTTTGCGATTTTGGGCCTGCAAAGTGACCACCTACAGCTTACAATTTTTAACCGATTTTCATGAAATTTTGAATATAGATAGGTGGAAGGGAATTGTGGTCCTTAAGTGGAACAAATTTTTAAATTTTGGTCCTTAAATTTTTTTATATTCGATTTACGAAGGTACAGATAAAAACAAAAATCACTAAACTTTTCACACTTTTTTCATGTATTAAAACGTTTGCATACTGTAATTTCTTCTTATAAGATTTGAATATAACCTTTTCCAAAAAGGTTAAAAAAAAAATTCAAGGAAATTGCTTACGTAGTTTAATTATTATAAATAAAACAAATTGTTAATTTTATATAAAATTTCATTACTAATTTTTCATTTCACATAAATTTTTTTGCATACTTATGGGTTTAAATAAGAATTACACAGATAGTATAAACTCTATAAACTCGGTGCAAAGAAAATTGCAATTTTTGTAGTATGTATGATGATTAAGTAACGTAAACAGCATATAAAAGTTATGTATAGTTAAGCTGCACATACCAGCTCTGGATACCAGGCGACCTCCAGTTTTTACAAAAGCCTTCTCAAGGTACAAGGGCTCTGCCTTGGGTGACTGTTTATTTCCCTAATACTCATGAGACCACTTATGGACACAGTAAACAAAAACAAACAAAAAGAGGAAGATGCGCCTCCAAAAGCATCAACCACACCTTCAACAGAGGGAAATGTTCCTCTAGTTGACAATGTCATGAGAGAAAACGAAAGCTACGAGAGCTTAAGTGACTCTCATGACAGTAATGATGACACAATCACAAATGCGTCATCATTACTAGACAGCGAAGCTGACTCGAGCCAAAGTTTGGAGGCTGAAGTTAAAACTTCTTTAGGGAAGCTAAAACTCAAAGACTCCGACAAGAGGATCAAACTCAGTGGAGCTAAAAGGAAAAGGTTGAAGAAACTCCTGCAACAGGGACTAGGTATTGATGAAGCACGGTTGCAGGCTCTTCAACCTTTAACACAAAAAAGAGGAGAAAATCTCAAGGGAGGACGTTCAAACGACTCGCCTTCTGAGGATTCCAGCGCTAAAAAAGCCAAGCAACCTCAGAAGGAGAAGACAATCTCCTCTCCTTCAACAACACAAACTATGCCTTCAACGACAAGTTTCAAACAAGTCGTTGAAAGCATACAAGTGGGCATTCTGGCTAAGTCCTTTCCAGACTCACTCTTGTCTACGGAGCAAATGAGCTCCATTCAAGAGCAGATTCTGAGAAGGATAATAGTGCACAAGGACAGTGCTACAAAGCCTAAGTTCCTTGGAGCAACTTTTAAACCAGGATGGCTGGTAATTAGATGTGCCAACGATAGCACAAAAAAATGGCTCCAAGAATCAATTAATGACTTGAAGCCATGGGAAGGAGCAAAGCTGGTTGTGGTGGAGGAAAAGGACATTCCTCGATCACAAATACTAGTTGGACACTTCCCTAACAGTGCTAAGGATAAGAATGAGGACATCATGGGACTCATCAAAGGGCAGAATGAGTATAACGTGGATGATTGGAGAATTATTAGAAGATCCAATGATAAAACGTCCGCATTACTCACTCTGTCTATAGATCACAGATCCTTAGCTTCCTTGAAAGAAAATCATTTCAAGGTAAGCTTCAAATTTGGTGAGGTGAAGCTTAGACGAAGGGGCGAAAGCGGAAAGAAAAAATCGGCAGAAGGAGAGGACAATAAGGTACTCTCTGAACCGATTGCTTCAACGTCGAGCGCTCCAACAATAAAAAAGAAAAGAGCTAAGCCTCACTCAAAACATCTAGGTAAACCCAAGGTAGGGACAAAGAGCGAAGGTCCTAGCACCAACCAAAAGTCTGCCTAGATGCTTAAAAAAATTAAATTTATACAAATAAACCTTCATCACTGCAAAGCAGCCACAGATGTGCTTTGCCGAAGGTTTATTAAAAACAACATGGACGTGGGGCTAATACAAGAACCATGGACATTAAAAGGACAGATAAAAGGACTTTATAAACAGAATTGTAAGCTTATCTATGATAACAAATGTAACAGGCCTAGAACAACCTTGTTAGTGAAAAACACACTTAACTTTTCTCCAATTCCAGAATTTATAACACAAGATCTGGTTGCAGTACTGGCGGAGGTTGCCAACGCAGTCGGGGAAGCAAAAGGTTGTAATAGCCTCAGCTTACTTCGACATAACAATAGCGGAACCTCCACCCTGCTCAACACAAAAATTGGTACAGTACTGCAAGGAGACAAACAAACAACTGGTTCTGGGCTGCGATGCTAATGCGCACCACATAATATGGGGAAGCTCGGACACTAATAAAAGAGGTGAGTGCCTTTTAGAGTTTATTAATAGTAATAGTATTATAGTAAATAATATAGGCAATAAACCCACATTCAGAAACATCAATAGGCAGGAAGTAATTGACCTTACCCTGTCTACACCAATTGTTAGTGAAAAAATTATTGATTGGCATGTATCGAGCGAAACTTCTATGTCAGATCATATGCATATAAGATTTGACATAAAAGCCGATATCTCGCGCATCCAATACAATCAAAACCCCAGATGTGCCAATTGGGCACTCTATGTAGAACTCTTGAGCTGTCGTATAGATCAAGAGAACTCAATAGACACCAGAGATGAACTGGATATAGCAGCAGCTAAATTACAACAGTCTCTGGTAAGCTCTTTTAACGAAAGCTGCCCGATGAAACCAAAACGGATCAATAGAGATGTTCCTTGGTGGAACCAGGAGCTAAGTAAATTAAGATCTTCGACAAGAAGGTTATTTAATAAGGCAAAACGTACCGGTGATTGGGCTGAGTACAAAAAGGCCTTAACAGAATACAATAAAACACTGAGGAAATCAAAAAGAAACACCTGGAGAAGCTTCTGTGAGAGTGTAACAGAACTACCTCAAACAGCAAGACTTCACAGGATTCTTTCAAAAGTACACTCCAATGGAATAGGCTTATTAGAAAAACCTAATGGGGAATACACTCTGGATCAGGAGGAAACCTTAGAACTATTACTAAGAACACACTTTCCTGGTTCAACAAAACTAGAAAGCGATCTTACTTTGCAAGAGACTCACACCATAGTCTCGGGCAGAGAATATAGTCTTGCTAGCAAAATATTTACGAAGGAAAAAATATTATGGGCTCTAAATTACTTTAAACCATACAAAGCACCAGGAGGTGATGGTATATACCCAGTGCTCCTGCAAAAAGGGGCTAAGCAGATCATCTCAAACCTGGAAAAACTATTCAGAGCAAGCTTCAGATTGGGACACATTCCCAAACCATGGAGGAAGACGAAAGTCATTTTTATACCTAAGGCGGGCAGAAGACCAGATGCCCAACCAAAGTCTTACAGACCAATTAGTCTAAGCTCTTTTCTCCTCAAAACAATGGAGAAAATAGTTGATCAGCATATTAGAGATAGCGTATTAATTAAAAAGCCTCTGAATGCCAATCAACATGCTTATCAAGCAGGAAAATCAACACTTACTGCTCTCCATAGTTTAATTCATAAGCTGAACAAGACTATGGATACAAAACAGATTGCGCTAAGCGCATTCATAGATATCGAGGGAGCATTTGATAATACCTCGTTCACATCAATTGAAAGAGCAACAAAAAATAAAGGTTGCGAACCTTTAACAACAAAATGGATAAAAGCTACACTAAATCAAAGAGAAATTGAAGCCACGTTGGGAGATATTTCAGTGACTGTTAAAGCCATCAAAGGATGCCCTCAAGGTGGGGTACTATCACCTTTGCTATGGTCTATAGTCATTGACGATCTACTATACGAGCTCAACTCTCTAGGATTTGAAGCACAGGGATATGCAGATGACCTGGTGGTGATGGCTAGAGGCATGGACGATGAAACAATCTCCATGCAACTACAACAAGCATTAATTCACATTAACAACTGGTGCTGTAAGGAAGGATTATTCATTAATCCTCAAAAAACAGTTATAGTTTCTTTCACAAGAAGAAGGAAACTCAACCTGAAGAAACCTTCACTTAAAGGAACACAAATTCATTTTTCGAGTGAAACCAAATATCTAGGAGTAATCCTGGATAGCAAACTTACTTGGAACAAACATATTAATAGTTCCATACAAAAAGCCACCTTGGCTTTATGGAATTGTAACAGACTCTTTGGCAAAACTTGGGGACTAAGACCAAAAATGGTATATTGGTCATATACGGCCATCATAAAACCCATACTTACATATGCTTCAGCCATATGGTGGCCAAATACAAATCAAATAACAGTTCAAAATAGACTCAACAAAATAGGCTACCAGCCTGTCTCAGTATTACAGGAGCTCTTAGAACTACCTCAACGGCAGCATTAGAAGCCATGCTCAGCTTGCCACCTCTTAATATACAAATTGAAAAGGAGGCACTAAATTGGGCTTTAAAATTTCAAAGAAATAGAGGACTGAAAGCGGGTAATCTCACCCATAATCTTAAAATTCTTGAAGAATTTAAGAATCATCAAATCAGTCAAGTGACTGACGAAATAGAAACAGTTTATAACTTTGAAAAGCCGTTCTAAGTGCTGTTTCCAGATCGACAATCTTGGCGCAATAACAAAATAACCTTCGATAGAGGTGCCTCTGTGTGGTACACAGATGGTTCAAAAACTGAACTAGGGGTTGGAGCAGGGGTAGTAGGTCCAAAAAGGAGCCTATACAAATCCCTAGGAAAATATCCATCAGTTTTTCAAGCTGAAATTTTTGCTATTGACATGTGTGCTACTGAGTGCCTAAAGAAAGGCTTCAATAAAGCCACAGTCTACATAATTTCAGACAGCCAGGCAGCACTTAAAGCCATAAACTCACACAAAATTGTGTCTGGACTGGTTTTAGAATGCCTAAAAACTGTTAAAACACTAGCTAGGACAAATAAAGTATACCTAATGTGGATCCCAGGACACGAATGCTTCAAAGGAAATGAGTTGGCGGACTCCCTAGCGAAAAAAGGTGCCGACTCTAGTTTCCTTGGACCAGAACCCTTCTGCGGTCTGCCTAGGAGCCACACAAAAAACAATATAAAAAAATGGGAAATGGCAAAATGCATCTCCCGATGGAAAGAAACTCCTGGAAATATACAAGCAAAGGAATTCATTTCGCCTTCAGCTAACATTTCCAGAAAACTACTCAACCTCAATAGAAAGGAGCTAAGGACCATCACAGGTCTCCTTACCGGACACTGTCCACTAAATTACCATCTAAGCAGGATAGGTCTACAAGAGGATGACAAATTCAGATTCTGCAAGGAGGCCAAGGAAACCTCAAAACACATTCTGTGTGAATGCGAGGCATTGGCCTCCAAAAGAATGTGCTACATGCATCAGCCTTTTCTCAAACCTGAGGAAATCTGGTGCGCACCTTCTAATAGAATCCTAGGATTTATCAAAAGCCTAGATCTATAAGAAGCACGGGCGGTACAAAAGATATCTATTGATCGAAGTGCAATAATAGCCCCTTATAATCTAATCTAATCTAATCTAAATGAAAACATGATCAAACGATTTCAGAATATCTCGAACCACATAAATACGCAGCAACAAAATTTAGAAAAATATTTATCTGAGTATCAAAATAATTTGAATAGTAAGATAAACAACTTCAACATGCAGATCGAATTAAATCAATGTCTTGAGCAGATAATAATCAACATTGATTTATTGAACGAACATTTGAAAGACATATCGGAATCAATAATACTTGCTAAAGTAAATATAATTTCTAAACATATATTACACCCTGAAGAAATGCATTATATCCGAAATTTTCTACTTAACCAAAATATCGAAATAGTATCGTATGAAAATATCTACGAGTTTTTAAGGCTGAGTACATATTACAAAGATTCCATCCTAATATTTGTTATACAAATTCCCAATTTCATTCCACAAAACTTCTCCTTTTTCCACCTCACAAAACTTCCAATTAACCAAAGTTACACAATTGATATTAAAGCAAATTATTAAAGCAAATGATAAAATGTATCAATTTACAAACGAACCATGTCCAGTATTCGAAAATATCATATATTGCCACAAAAAGCAATTAAATAATATTAACTAAGAATCATGTGTACTAAACATAATAAGAAACGAGAAAGCAAAATGCAAACTTTTTGAAGAAAAGATTGAAGAAACCATCGAGGCAATTACACTAAACCATTTGCTTTTTATAAGTAAAAGCGAAAGCTTAATAGAAACAACCTGCAATCAGAACTTCAACAACAAAAGTATCAAAGGTATTTTATTATTAAACTTCAGAGATTGTGTCATCAAAATTAATGGCATAGAGTATTCTGATAAGAAACACATGTACTGGGATTCTATCGAAATGATATCTACAATACAAACTCAAATAGTAAATACCAGCATAACAAAAAATTTAAGTCTCCAAAAACTAAATGACTGGGCAATAGAAAATACTAATAATATTGAAACATTGAAGATAAGAACTAAGCATTTTGGCAACAAAATACAATATTTAATTATCACTCCAAGTTTATTTATCATTATAGTTCTATCATTTTCAAATTAAGAAGATCTAGCTATACTAAAACAGCAATCATCAGCAACAATCCAAACACAGGAAACAACAACAGAAGTGCACGGACGAATCAGTTGCTCAGATAGCCTTCGCTTCATTCTACGGAGGGAATAGTTACGTCACAAAATACACCAGTCTAAGAAATAATAATAATATTCATATAGTATATAATTCATTTATCATAGAAATCATAAACTGCTGACTTTTCATTTTATTCTATCATAATTAAAATAATCCATGAAGTCTTAATTCACATTAGAGGAAAACATAGAAAACATAAACCGCTGACTCCGTGTAACTCAGAATTTATTTCCATTCCCATGAGAACTAAAAATTCCATACTAGATATGTAAAATGTAAAATTGTAATCTGATATTGAATTATTCATTTTTGTAAACTCAAATTAAACTTAAGTTAATTATTAAATTTTAGTCTTGTACTAATTGTCGGAGAATTACCATCAAATTTGAAAAACAGTTGTAAAATCATTAAATTTAAAATATTTAAAACAACATTTTTAAAGTCATAAGCAACTAAATTTCTTATAACTAGTTGTAAAATTACTAATAATAAAATATTTGAATAACAATTTTTTAAAGTTTATAAACAAATAAATTTATAATAGACAAATGTTTACAATAAAATTTTAAAATTTAAAAGTTAAATAAAATTTTTTTTTTATTTTCGTGTGAAAAATTTCCAAACACGTAATTCGGGCATTATTGCTGTGTGTTTTTCTATTTTCGTTGTAAAAGCAATAACTTACGAAGTTTTCTAAAATACTTTTCATCGCATGATTTTACATCTAACGATAATAAAATAGTTAATTTATTTCGAAGAATCTATTTAAAAAGGTTTTTACAAAGTTAAGGGGGTTATTGCAATCAACGTTGTAGAGCACAAAAATCGAGAGTATAAAAGCATGGAACTCAATTTTAAGACTTGAGTTTTCTATTAGAAAATGGCATCAAAACGTAATATAGAGGAGTTCGATAAGAAGGATGTGAAATTACCTAAAAAGAAGAAAGTCTTAATACCCTGTGACAATCTATTGCTGAATTACACATATTTTTTAGAACAGTGTAAAGACAGGAAATTTGTACTTGGATTTGACACGTCCACATTTAAAGCTAAGATTATCTTTCATCATTACAAGCGTTTTCCTGTGCTTACAAATTATTCTGGATGGGTTCCAGTTTACAACCATCTCAACGACTTAGAACGACAGATTGGTGAAAAACTACCGCAAATTCAGCTTGGATTAGAAAAAGAATTCAAAATACCAGTCGACAAGGGCAGCATCCGATTGAAATATCTTGAAGTTTTAAAGTTATTTGAAATGATGGATTTCTCCAACATTGTAATGTTTCATAACAACAATGCTTCGAGCTCTGTGAAAGAATATTTCAACCAATATGCAGCAGTAAATACAAAAATGTATTTAAATCAGTCAACGAAGATTTCTTTGTACCACCACGCACTTCATATGTACATATAAATTATTCAAGACTTTTTTATGAAATTCCAATATTTTGTAGTTATAATCTTACTTTCTCTATGATTGGTTTGAAGTAAACAAACCATTAATTTTTTAATATTTTTAATCATTGGGAAATGGATTTATAATAAATGATTTAAATGAAATAAAAAATGTTTTCTTAATCTATTATTTTATTTATTAACATATACAAATAAATGTTAACACAATTTTGTACAGCACAACGGACTGGTTGTATTTTCTGATGAATTTTACAGTTCACATCGAAGTGTTTCAGTTCACTTAGTTTAGGCACCACAGGTTGAATTATTTCAGCTTTCGGAAGGTATTTTCTCAGAACTTACTCTTTTGCGTCTCCTTTCACATATATAGTAGAATTAGCAAAATTTTCCAATACTTTTGGTATGTTATTGTAGCTTATACATCCGCTATCCCATGTGAGACCATTTATTCTTTCCTCCACGTACAGATTCTGCTGACATGTCTTTTCTGTTAATTCTTGATACGGATATGGTGGTAGAAAACAGTAGACTGTGGGAGAAACTGAATAAAATAAAAGAATGACAAGTTCTTTCATGAATTGTTGACCATTATTTCCACAAACAAATTGAATGTCGAAAACGAATTTGCCCATGTTATCTCTAGAATAGATACAAATAAAATGAAAAAGTGTTTTAGTTTTCACTAATATTTATATTTATTAGAATGAGAGCAAATTAAACGAGAAAGCTAGATTTGTACAAATACTCATGTTTTTTACAAAAATATTGAAATTAAACAAAAAATTCTCTATTCAACTAGTTAACTTAATTCTCTTATATCCATAAGGGTAAGAAGAATATTCATCTGAAACTATTCTTTTATCAAAAGTGAAAGACAAGCGTTTATTTTCCATTGAAGATATAACAACTCCAGGACGTTTACGTTTAATTTTTTTATCGTATGTAATAATTACACCATCGTCTTTATTTTCGTTAAAAACCATTGATTTTAAACACTCAAAATTAACAAGTTTAGAACTTTCAAAATTTATTGTTATCCCCTTGTATTTTGTGATATATTCAGGTCCATTTTCAGTATTAATCCTAAGGCTATACGTTTTTGGCCCAGTACTCACAAACTTTTAGATCACCTAAAAAGTCAGAAATTACAAATGAAGTAGGGTTTGTTTTATTATCAACAAATATTAAACTATCTGTATCACAATACAGAATTGAATTTCCGACTTTTTCTAGTTCCTCATAAAGCTTTAGTCTAGCAAAAGCTGTTGTATACGCAGCAACCGGAATATTGATGTGAGGTAGAAGATGTAAATTCTCCTCTATATACTTCCATGTAACCCAAACAGTATTTTCATTAATTGGCAAAATAGAACAAATTTCTGTACCGGGGGATTGTATAAAGTCGCAGAAGTCTTTGAAGTTATTGAGAACTTTTGTATAAGACCGATCTTCTCTCTGTGTAAACTTTCCCCAAAAAGAGTTCAAACAAATTTTCGCTGTATTCCGCTTTCCAGGATTTTTTTTAACCTGATTTTTTTCTAAAACAATGTCTTCTTTCGTTTGATAGGTTTTTATAAAATCATTTTTCTCCTGATCAGATTCACATTTAGAACCGCATCTACTAGCTTCTTGCTTGATTTTCAAAAAAGTATTTAAATATTCTGTAAATAAACCCCCAGTTTTTATTTTTGGATCGTATACAGTGAAGTTGTACTTCCAAACTTCAAATATCTTTTTTATTATATACCCTTTTTTAACAGCTAAAGAGACTTCAGGTATTACCCAAGTACCAAGGATTTGTTTCAATTCATCGCTATGCCTACATTCTGTTATTCTGTTTTCTTCGGCGCACTTTCTACAAAGCGGAAAATACAACTTTTGATTACTTTTGAATGGAAGGATAGATAGAAATAAGTCGTTTGGCGGAATTACAGAACATACTATGAAGCCATGCATAGAGAGTATTTGTTCTTGTGTAGATTAATTATCATTTCTGAATATTTCAGGGTGTCTTATAGGGCAGGGTGCATATTTATTGATAAAAGGATATAAACTTGTAAAATATAAGTAGCGTATTATCTCATTCTCTTTAACTTTATGATATAGTTTGAATACTTCAGTTCTTCCCCCGAAAACAGCATGACGTGGATTTATAGAGGAGGTACAATGTTTTCCATGTACTTATTGTCTATATCCGAAATACTTTTTAGGAACTGTTTAAACTCACACTCCCACGTAAAAATCAGATTATACCCATGCTGCCTTATCGTGTCAATTTTTCTCATTGTACTTTCATATCTTTGAGCTAAAGTTTCAAACTTCTGATTTCCCCCTTCCTGTATTTTAAAACATTCTTTACAATCGTGATAGAAACATCCGAAAAATTCAAAAACTGTATTTGTTTCTGAAACAAAACCATCTACGTACCATCCCATCTTTTTCTAGATAGATAGATAGTATTTGGGCTATTCGGTGCACCTCGACCTAACAAGATCTTTTGTGCCGCCCTTACTTCTCAAAGATTTAGGCTTTTAATGAATCCTAAGACTTTATGAGAAGGTGCACACCAAATTTCTTCCGGTTTAAGGAAAACCTGCTCCATGTGTCGCACCCTTTTAGAGGCCAGCGCCTCACATTCACATAGAATGTGTTTTGAGGTCTCCTTGGCCTCCTTGCAGAATCTGCATTTGTCATCCTCTTCTAGCCCAATCCTACTTAAATGGTAATTAAGTGGACAGTGCCCGGTGAGAAGACCTGTAATGATTCTTAACTCATTCCTATTGAGGTTGAGTAGTTTTTTAGAAATGTTAGCTGAAGGTTTAATAAATTCCTTCGCTTGCTGATTTCCGGGAGTTTTTTCCCAGTGTGAGATACATTTCTTCATCTCCCATTTCTTAACATTGTTTTTTGTGTGGCTTTTTGATAGTCCACAGAAGGGTTCTGGTCCGAGGAAAATTGAGTTGGCACCTTTCCTAGCCAAGGAGTCCGCCAGCTCGTTACCTCTGATACCTTCATGACCTGGGACCCACATAAGGTAGACTTTGTTTGTTTTGGCAAGCCTTTTAACAGTCGTTAGGCAATCACATACTAGCCTCGATACAATTTTATGTGAATTGAGGGCTTTTAGTGCTGCCTGACTGTCTGAAATTATGTAAACTGTGGCTCTATTGAAGCCTTTTTTAAGGCATTCGGTAGCACACATGTCTATGGCATGGATTTCAGCTTGAAAGACCGATGAGAGTTTACCCAGGGATTTGAAGAGGCTTCTTTTTGGGCCTGCTACCGCTGCTCCCACTCCTGACTCGGTTTTCGAGCCATCTGTATACCATATAGAGGCTCCTTCTTCAAAGGTTATTTTGTTATCGCGCCAAGATTCACGATCCGGAAATATTACTTTGAAAGGCTTCTCAAAGTTTAGTATTGTTTCCATCTCGTCAGTCACTTGACTGATTTGGTAGTTCTTAAATTCTTCAAGAATTTTAAGATTGTGTGTGAGATTACCCGGTTTGAGTTCTCTCTTTCTCTGAAATTTTAAGGCCCAGTTAAGTGCCTCTTTCCTAATTTGTATGTTAAGAGGAGGCAGATTGAGCATGGCTTCTAATGCTGCCGTTGAAGTAGTTCTTAGAGCTCCTGTGATACTGAGACACGCTAGTCTCTGTATTTTATTGAGTCTATTTAGAACCGTTTTTTGTTTTGTCTTTGGCCACCATATGGCTGACGCATATGTGAGTATGGGTCTTATGATGGCCGTGTATGACCAATAAACCATCTTTGGTTTTAGTCCCCATGTTTTGCCAAAGAGTCTGTTGCAGTTCCAAAGGGCAAGGGTGGCTCTTTCAATGGACTTGTTAATTTGTTTGTTCCAGGTGAGTTTGCTGTCTAGAATGACTCCTAGATATTTGACTTCATCTGAGAATTCTATTTGTGTTCCTTTTAGGGAAGGTTTTCTTAATTGTGTTTTCCTTCTTCTAGTGAAGGGTACAATGGTAGTTTTGTGAGGATTTATGGATAAATTTTCCTCATGGCACCAATTGTTAATAAAATTTAGTGCTTTTTGTAGTTGCCTAGATATTGTTTCATCATCTATGCCTCTAACCGTTATTACCAGGTCGTCTGCGTAACCTTGTGCTTCGAATCCTAGAGAATCAAGCTTGTATAGGAGGTCATCAATGACTATAGACCATAACAAAGGTGATAGAACCCCTCCTTGAGGGCAACCTTTGACGGCTTTGATCGTCATTGATTTATCTCCCAATGTAGCTTCGATTTCTCTTTGACTCAGCATTGCTTTGATCCAGTTAGTTGTTGGGAGTTCACATCCTTTATTTAGGGTAGCCCTCGCAATTGATTCAAATGAGGTGTTATCAAATGCTCCCTCAATGTCAATAAATGCGCTTAAAGCAATTTCTTTTGTGTCCATAGCTCTGTTTAGCTTGTAAACTAAGCTATGGAGAGCAGTTATGGTGGATTTACCTGCTTGATATGCGTGTTGATTAACATTTAGAGGCTTTTTTACAAGAACGCTATCTCTAATATGTTGATCAATTATTTTCTCCATCGTCTTTAGGAGAAAGGATGTTAAACTAATTGGTCTATATGACTTTGGCTGGGCATCGGTTCTTTTGCCCGCTTTGGGTATGAAGATTACTTTCGTTTTTCTCCACAGTTTGGGAATGTAACCTAGTCTAAAGCTTGCTTTAAACAAGTTAGTTAGGTTCAAAGAGATCCGTTCAGCTCCTTTTTGCAGGAGTGCTGGATAGATCCCATCGCCCCCTGGCGCTTTGTATGGTTTAAAGCTATTTATCGCCCATAAGACTTTTTCTTTTGTAAAAATTTTGTTAGCTAGACTATGAGTTCTATTTGAAACCCTTGTATGAGTTTCTTGTAGAACAATCTCGCTCACTGTGTTTTCTGAACCTGGGAAGTGTGTGCTTAGTAATAGTTCTAAGGTTTCCTCCTGGTTCAAAATATATTCCCCATTAGGTTTTTCTAGTAAACCTATTCCGTTGGAGTGTACTTTTGAGAGAACTTTGTGAAGTCTTGCTGTTTGAGGTAACTCTGTAACCCTTTCACAGAAGCTTCTCCAAGTTTTCCTTTTTGATTTTCTTAACTCTTTGTTGTATACCGTTAAAGCTTTTTTGTACTCAGACCACTCTCCAGTACGTTTAGCTTTATTGAATAGTCTTCTGATTGACGACTTTAGTCTGCTTAGCTCCCTATTCCACCAGGGAACATCTCTTGCGATTTGCTTTGGTTTTATCGGGCAGCTGTCATTAAATGAACTTTGCAGAGAATGTTGTAGTCTAGCCGCTGCTAGATCTAGTTCATCCCTGGTATCTATTATATGCTCCTGATCTATGCGATACCTCAGGAGTTCGTCATATAAAGTCCAGTTAGTACATTTGAGGTTTTGATTGAATTGGATGCGCGAAATGTTGGCTTTTATGTCGAATCTAATGTGCATATGATCCGACATAGAAGTCTCATCCGACACATGCCAATCAACAATTTTATCACAGATATTTGGTGTAGACAGGGTTAGGTCAAGGACTTCCTGCCTAATGATATTTCTAAAGGTGGGTTTGTTGCCTACGTTATTAACTATAATGTTGTTACAATTAATATATTCTAAAAGGCACTCACCTCTTTTGTTGGTGTCTGAGCTTCCCCATAAGATATGATGAGCATTCGCATCACAGCTCAGAATCAGCTGGGTGTTGTTCTCCCTGCAGTACTGTACTAGTTTGTCTGTTGAGCTGGGTGGAGGTTCTGCTTCTGTAATGTCGAAGTAAGCGGAGGCTATTATAGCCTTTTGCTTACCCGACTGTGTAGGCACCTCCAATAGTACTGCAACCAGGTCTTGTGAAATGAATCCTGGAATTGGGGAGAAGTTTATTGTGTTTTTTATCAACAAGGCTGTTCTGGGCCTGTTTGATTTATTATCGTAAATTAGCTTACAATTTGGTGTGTTGAGTCCTTTAATTTGTCCTCTCAATGTCCATGGTTCTTGTATTAGTCCCATGTCCATGTTGTCCTTGATAAACCTTCGGCAAAGCACGTCAGATGCAGCTTTGGAATGGTGAAGGTTTATCTGTAGGCATTTAATATTGGTAGTCATCTAGGATTTGCCTTGATCGGAGTTAGGACTTTCGTCCTTTGCCCCCTTCTTGGGTTTTCCTTGATGTTTACCATTGTCTTTGGCTGCTATTTTCACCTTTTTTGCAGAAGCTTTGGAGGTTGAAGCGGCCGGTTCTGTGAGGACTTTCTTGCCCTCACTTTCTTCCAGCTTTCTCTTTCCTCCTTCACCTCTACGACGAAGTCTGACTTCTCCGAATTTGAAACTAACTTTGAAGTCATTCTTCTTCAAGGCTTCCATAGACTTATGATCCACGGACAGAGTGACCAAGGCGGACGTTTTTTCATTGGCCCTTCTAATGATACGCCAATCGTCCACGTTGTACTCATTCTGGCCTTTAATGAGTCCTAATATGTCCTCACTTTTATCTTTTGCACTATTAGGGAAGTGACCAACCAGTATCTGAGTGCGAGGAATATCTTTTTCCTCGACCATCACCAGGTTTGCCCCTTCCCATGGCTTCAAGTCTCCAATTAGCTCTTGAAGCCATTTCTTCGTGCTTTCGTTAGCGCACCTTAAAATCAGCCATCCAGATTTATAGGTGGCACCAAGGAATTTTGGTTTCGTTTGGTTGTTCTTTTGTTCGATTATCTTTTTCAGAATCTGCTCTTGAATGGCACTCATTTGCTCAGTTGTCAAGAGAGCTTCTGGAAAAGATTTCGCCAAAATACCAACTTGTATACTTTCCACAGCTTGCTTAAAGCTTGCTGTGGAAGGCATATCTTTTTCTTTTTCCAGTGAGGTAATCTCGATTTTCTGAGGTTGTTTGGCTTTTTTGGAACCAGAAGCCTCAGAAGTTGAGTCGTCAGAGCGACCTCTCTTGAGATTATCTCCCGTTTTTTTTGGAAAGGGTTGAAGAGCCTGCAAACGTGCCTCGTCAATGCCTAGGCCTTGTTGCAGCAGCTTCTTCATCCTTTTCCTACCTGCTCCACTGAGTTTTATCCTCTTATCAGAGTCTTTGAGCTTCAACTTCTGTAATGAAGTTTCAACTTCAGCCTCTTGATTTAGGACAGACTCAGCGTCGCTATCTAGTGACAATGATACGTTTGTTATCGTGTCATTGTCACTGTCACAAGATTCGCTCAAGCTATCTAAGCTTTTAGCTTCTCTTATGACTTTGTCAACCAGAGGAATGGTTTCCTTGGTTGAGGTTTGAGAAGTTGATGCTTTTAGAGGTGCATCACCCTCGTTTTTTTGTTTTTTTTCAATTTTACTCATACGTGTTCCCACGAGTATTACGGAAAGAAACAGTCACCCAAGGCAGAGCCCTTGTACTTTGAGAAGGCTTTTATTGAAACTGGAGGTCGCCTGGTATCCAGAGTTCGCATATTAGCGACTAGGCTCTCCCCTAGCCACGCATCCCTGGGCATATGCTGTTCCACCCTTGGATTGGATGCCCAGGCTACTGTTGGCCAGATCTTCAGCAGAGACATGACCGTACTGAAGATCTGTTACCAGTGGCACCACGAGGAGGTCGTAGCCGGACTTCCGACAATTCAATAGTTACGGCATGCTCCATCGGTCTTGTACGATTTCGCATGTTTATCCCCCTATTGAAAGGTCAGCAGCCACCATCCGAAAAATTCAAAAACTGTATTTGTTTCTGAAACAAAACCATCTACGTACCATCCCATCTTTTTCTAACTTTACTTCTCCTAAATTGTTTGCAGATATAATTTTGTTGTTTACTTTCATATTTTGCCATGCAAGCTATTTTGATGCAATAGCTGAGTAGTTTTTAGTTTTATAGTACCTATTTTTAGGCATAATTCCCAAAGTATCTTTCTTTAGATAGTTTTTTCGAAAAACAAGCATACAAGCTGATGCAATAGTTAAAGATTCTACGAAAGGATTTATCTGTGTGACGTCAAGAAACTCTTCCATAAACCGTGTACATCCTAACTCTTTAGATCTTATATTATACCACTTCAAAAATTTATCCCTCTCTACTTTTCTCATTGTATTGCACCCATAAGTTTCTGCAGGCGGATATTTACCGACATAATTAAAATTTTCCACTGTATTAAATTACAATGAATAATATCCCTTTTCATAATCGTTAATATCAAATACCTGTGAAAATTTTGCAAGGGGGAACGCCAAAAAGTTCAAGGAATCAATAAATGTCACTTGTCTGCATGACAGTTTCATTATTTTTCTTCCATTCATCACAGGTTCTATTTTCAAATTTCTATCTATAAGATCAGAGATAAGAAAGTGACCATCATATTATGTAGGTTATGTGCAATACAAAAAATGTTCTGAATAAAAGGACGAGGTTTCACACAATAATCTATAAAATTTTTCACAACATTTCTACCGCTACTGTATTCAAAGACATGGGTCCTGTCTCCACATACATCACACTTTTCTTGTATATTTAATTTTTTATAACAATTGTAACATACCTGTTGAGCAACAATTAAGTTAACAACATGTAGAAACTCTGTTTTTCTATTTTCAAGTAAAGAATTTTGAGTACTTTCACAATCAAAAAATAATAATAAAAACTTTTTATTTCTACATCCTTTGTATGATTTGATATAACATAGATGATCTGATGAAACAATTTTCGAACATATTTGACAGAAAAATTCGTTACATCTATGCTCATTTTCTGTTCTTTTAGAAAGATTTAAAAACTTGCAACATAGTTTACATATTCTGAAAGTATCACATATAGTTTTATTTTTTATTTTGTTTTGAAAGTGGTTGTCAAAACAGATTTCACCTCTGAATATACGGTTACAGTCTTGACATCGCCTCATCTTTTGAATAAAACCACATGGAGGTGAGGAATTACAATAAGGACATTTTGACTCACATTTGTGTAAATTATGATTGCTAACCCTATCACAAAATGAACAAGCATATTTCTTGTTGAAAAGCCCTGTTAAAGCTTTTATTACATAAAAATGTCTAGATGTCTGGGAATAATAAAGAAATATTTTTTTAATTTCATAATTGAATTTGAATCTCTCAAGTTATCAAACACTATTATCTGGAAATATTTTAAAAATTTTTGAAACTTGTAAAGATCCTTTAACATGTAACCTTTATCACCAACAACAACTTTTGCATCTTTACACAATCTCTTTGCTAACGTATCCAAAGATTTGATAACGGAGGAATGGCATTTTTTGTTGAAATTTACTGAAGCCATTTTAACACCATAACAAATACTTCTTGGGAGACAGTTTAAATCCTCTTCTTCGCCCACATCAATAACACTGTTTCTTCTACATAATTTGGGTTTATTTTTCCCCCACCGAAAGGAAAATTAACAATATCTGCATTTAGTTCCATGACATCATCTACAAGGAAAGTCGCGTTAGATTGATTAACGTTTGAGATTAAGCCAATAATGTATTCCCCATTTAAGTGACTAATAGGTCTTAAACTCGACCAAATAGGCTTTACATGGGGAGAGTTTGGAAGTTCAATAGAAAAACTGATTTTGCCTCCTTGTACGGAATTTGAAGAAATGTCTTTAAAATTGTCAAATACTTTTTCCAAAATCTCCAACGGATTCTCCCCCGTATTACCGAAGTCTTTTATTTTAAATCTCATTTTCACCCTATCAAGATTAAATCTTTTGAAATGTATCGTTTTTTTTAAATTAATTCAAACCCAATTTATAGTCTCTTTTATAATACCTAACGAAAGTGAAATGTTTTTCAAAATTGAATATTCCACCAAAAGATTTAAAAATGAATACTTTTCTTCAATAGAAAATCTTACATTATTATTTTTCATTTGTTTCAATAATATATCTAGAGACCCTATAAAAAGTTCAGAACTTAATTCTAGAGAAGTTCTTAAATGAGAAATAACTTGTTTCGCACTCATTTTGATATTTTCAAAGTCTGAAGTTTAAAAATTATTTGGAAGACAGTGGTTTTTATCTTCTATCCTTATTCCTTTATTATCATTTTATTTCAACTAAATTATTTTCAAGAAGTTTTACATTTTTTCTTTTTTAACTACTTTTACATTTTCTGTTTTTTGTTTTTTTCTTTTTATATAATTTTAATTCTCTTCTAATTACTTTTACATTCTTTGTATTTTGTTTTTTTCTTTTTTATATATTTCAAAATTTTTTAAATTACTTTTACTTTTTTGTCTTTGTTTTTTTTTCTTTTTTATATAGTTTGAATTCTTTTTTTAACTACTCCAAATCTGACCTGAACTTTTTTTGTAAAGTTTTATCAGATGTTATGTTGATTAGGCGATGGAGATTGGCCTGCTCCCTGTTGAACTTTACCAGTTTCCCCCCTCGAGACTTCTCCTTCTGTCTTACTGGCAAAGGGCTACAGCTTCTCTGTATTTAATTCTCCACTGTTCTGCTTCTAGACTCTAGAGGTCTTGGGCCGTTTGATAGATTTTTTAATTGCTCCTGCAAGCCCGTCATCAAAATTTTCTATATTACAATAAAAATAATTTTTAAATTTATTTCATTTAAATAATATGTAAAGCATCAAAGTGCTGAGCGCATAAACTATAGAGCATCAGAGTGCTAACCATAGTATTATTTTTAAATCATCACAAATTAGGTCAAATTTTTCACAAATAAAACAACAACACCAACTTTTCTACCGTCCACAGCAAGTTAAGTACTCCCCGCCAGAACCAATGGATATTGATAAGTCAGGGAATTCTCGTTTAAAGACACAACAAACAAACCTCTTCAGAGCAAATCCCCTAAGTATAGCGAATAGGGAATTACACAACCTTTCAGAAGAATCTCCACAAAATAACTTCGCGAATGAAGAACTGCATAACGTTTCAGAAGAAACTCCCCATAACAATCTTATAAATCCTTGTTTCGATATGACAACTCCTTCATTTAACAATTATTTACCAGGACTCGAGTCTTATTACGACTACAATCAAGATTTTAACAACGAAACACAAGTTGGCGAACTTGACGATACAAATTTTCCTATTATTGCCTCGACGAACCAATTGGATACTTAGACGTGAATAAACATGGCTTTGTTCTACCTTACATCCAAATATCTTCACCCTTTGACAGACCATTAAAATTCCTAATTGATACCGGAGCATCATCATCTTTTATTAATCCAGAATACACTCACTCTGCAGACCTAATAACCATAGAGCCTACCATAATTAAAACCATTTCAAATTCACATGAAATTAATAAACAAGTAATTTTACCAAATTTTCAAGAGTTTAAACAACCAGGAGAAATGCGACTTTTAGTACTTCGTTTTCATGGATATTTTGATGCATTATTAGGACTAGATATACTGACATCCTTGAAACCAAAAATAGATTTGGAAAGCAAAACTCTCACCACAAAAAATACAGTAATTCCTCTTTATTTCAAACCAAATTTCATGTCTAATAAGTACATAATTCCTAGCTATTCAAAATTAGTCGTCAAACTGCCAGTAGACATTCAAGAGGGTGAAATTTATATAAAACCTACACAATTAAAACCAAATCTATTCCTATCATAAGGAATCTACAAAGCAAAAAACTGGTATAGCCTAGTAGAAGTCCTTAATAAATTAAATGAAGATGAAGACTTATTCCTCGAACAACCCCTAAAAGTTAACCGATTTAATAATAAAACCTTTTACGAAATTAACAATTTTAATGTTCAACATAATAGTAATCAGAATTTCACAATTTCCAAAGATATAACACAACTTATTAGGGCAAGTCATTCAATCGAAGAAGAGTGAAAAGGTATATATAAATTATGCAGAGAGTTCGAAGATATATTTTTTAAAGAAGGCCAAACCTTGACATTTACAAATAAAATCAAACACTCCATTAATACTTTAGATAATGCTCCAATCCATACTAAATCGTATAGGCATCTAAACGTTTATAAAAACGAAGTCAAAATACAGATAGAACAAATGTTGAACCAAGGAATAATACGGCCAAGTTATTCGCCTTGGAGCTCACCAATCTGGATCGTACCAATCTGGATGCTAGCGGTAAACAGAAGTGGCGACTCGTAATCGACTACCGCAAGCTAAATGAAAAGACCGTTAGCGATAGGTACCCATTACCTAGTATAAATGATATTTTGGATAAACTTGAAAAATGCATGTACTTTATAAGTACACTTGATCTGGCTAGTGGTTTCATCAGCTTGAAATAAATCCCAGGATATAGAAAAAACAGCTTTCACTGTAGAGGAAAGTCATTACGAATACGTAAGAATGCCCTTTGGGCTAACAAACGCACCGTCTACTTTCCAACGAGTAATGGAAAATGTTTTAAAGGATATTCGAGGCAAAAACTGTTGAAGCAAGTTCTTTTATTTGCCAGATTACTTACAACGACGGTGTGTATAAGTTCACTACTTATGCACAGTAAAGGTTTGTTGTACACCAGTGAAAAAAACCTATTGCAACGACGATGTGTATAAGTAAAATACTTATGCACTGTAAAAGGGGTTTGTAAAACACAAGTACAAAACCTGTATACCTTGATTATGTTCCCAAGTACAAAACCTGTAAACAGTAAGCAGGGGAGAATAATAGGTACTCTGGACATATATAAAATATATATATTTTATATATGCTCTGGATCACGACCTTTATACCCAATTAATCAGCCTCTTGGCAGCCTCACCAAGAGAAAATTAAGGCTTGAATTACTGATTAATTCTAAATTTTATTGAACGATTTTCTGGTATTTATACATAAAAAATGCTTATTTGGTAATAATTAATATATAAAATCTACACAATTAACAAATCAATACATAATTTAAAAGCATACATAAATCACATACCAAATACTCGTTTCATTATTATTATTATTATCATACGTTTAAATGAACTTAAATAATGCTTAAATGGTCAATTTTAATTCTTATTTAACTTAAAATTAAATAAGATGTATAAAATAAAGAATTCAATTTCATAACAAAATTCATTAACCATTGTGTATTCAAATATAGGTCATGTATCTAATTACATTGCATTAGGTTAACGCTATTTTTTACGATATTATGTATGCATTTAAATAATGAATTTAACAATTATAGCATTTTAATTTTATTACAAATTTTGTGTATTACACTTCAACCTACATGATTTTAATAATTAAATTATGAATTAAACATTCTCCCTCCCGTTGAACTGTAAGTTTAACTATGATGACTCGTTCATAGACTGGAGTGAAAAATCCTCGGTGGTATTGTTCTTGGAACAGTTGGTTGAACTGCCTTGTTGTCGTTTTTTGCATTCTTTCCATAAGAGGTATATGACGATAATTATTATGATGATTATTCCAATAAAGCTCACATATAGGTGATGCACGTCATAATGTTTAGTGATCAGATGTTCATTTTGCCTGAGGTCATGTAAACTTTTTTTCAGTTGAACAATATCTTTAGTGATGTTTATGTGAGCGTGAGTTGGTGAACTGGTTAATGGACTGAATTTCACAGGCTGCAACAAATCTGTAATGTTTCCAGAGGTAATTATTGAAGATGACAGTGACGTGGAGTATATATTTCGAGCTTGAATAGTTGTTAATGTGTCCGTTACAGTGCATCCTGGTGATATGGTCAAGGTTCCAGAACCAGTCAGGTGCATTCTGTCGATGGTTTTGCCGCAAATGATGTTGATAAATCCTTCTGATGTTGCAATGTAAATCCACTGGTTTAGAGTAATTAGTTGAATCCATCGTGGTGGGCTATTGATGCTGATAGTTTTGCAATCTGATGTTTCTAGTGACTGGGTCGAAAGGCTCAATTCACATGCCGCTTGTGGCGCTCCTTTTCTGTAAAATGGATGGTGTTGTTTGCAAAGATGTGTAGATTGGCCGATCATTGAACACTGGGACAATTCATCTCTAGAGAGTGGGTAGAAAACGTCTCTATGGAAGTTGACAATGAGAAAAATTGTTGATGATTCAATGACAAAGTATGACTCGTTTAATTTGAATGGCACTCCAATCACGTTGAAAATTCCAAAAACCTCTAGTGTTATTAGTGGTAGTCGTATCCGAAAGATGATTTCGTCATTATTGATTCTACTCTCAATTGTCATTAGGTTATATAGTTCTAGCAAATGACTGGTGGCTACGGGTACTTGAAGAGTTTGTGGGATGATTTCCTTAATTTGTTGTAGCTGGTCTCACAGTTAATTTGGTGTGAGCAGAATTGGGTTCACTTTTCCGTGGTGAGCATTTATAATTACATCTAAAACTTAAATGATAATTAAGTGGACAGTGCCCGGTGAGAAGACCCGTGATGGTTCTTAACTCATTCCTATTGAGGTTGAGTAGTTTTTTGGAGATGTTAGCTGAAGGTTTAATAAACTCCTTCGCTTGTTGATTACCGGGAGTTTTTTCCTAGTGGGAGATACATTTCTTCATTTCCCATTCCCTAATATTATGTTTTGTGTGGCTTCGTGGTAGTCCACAGAAGGGTTCAGGTCCAATAAATTTGGAATTGGCGCCTTTTTTTGCAAGGGAATCCGCCAGCTCGTTACCCTTGATTCCTTCGTGTCCCGGAACCCACATAAGGTAAACTTTGTTGGTTCTGGCGAGTGTTATCACAGTCTTAAGGCATTCTAATACTAGCCTCGACACAATTTTATGCGCGTTGAGGGCTTTAAGTGCTGCCTGACTGTCTGAGATTATGTAGACTGTGGCTCTATTGAATCCTTTTTTTAGGCATTCAGTGGCGTACATGTCTATCGCATGTATTTCAGCTTGGAAAACCGATGCATGTTTGCCTAGGGATTTAAAAAGGCTTCTTTTTGGGCCTGTTACCCCTGCTCCTACACCTTGCTCGGTTTTTGAGCCATCTGTGTACCATATTGAGGCACCTTTTTCAAGGGTTATTTGGTTTTCGTGCCATGATTTGCGATCCGGAAATATTACTTTGAATGGCTTCTCAAAGTTTAATATTGTTTCCATCTCGTCAGTCACTTGACTGATTTGGTAGTTCTTAAATTCTTCAAGAATTTTAAGATTGTGTGTGAGATTACCCGTTTTGAGTTCTCTCTTTCTCTGAAATTTTAAGGCCCAATTAAGTGCCTCTTTCTTAATTTGTATATTAAGAGGAGGCAGATTGAGCATGGCTTCTAGTGCTGCCGTTGAAGTAGTTCTTAGAGCTCCTGTGATACTGAGACACGCTAGTCTTTGTACTTTGTTGAGTCTATTTTAAAACGTTTTTTTGATTTGTCTTTGGCCACCATATGGCTGAAGCATATGTGAGTATGGGTCTTATGATGGCCGTGTATGACCAATAAACCATTCTCGGTTTTAGTCCCCATGTTTTGCCAAAGAGTCTGTTGCAGTTCCATAGGGCAAAGGTGGCCTTTTCAATGAACTTGTTGATTTGTTTGTTCCAGGTGAGTTTGCTGTCTAAAATGATTCCTAGATATTTAACTTCATCTGAGAATTCTATTTGTGTTCCTTTTAGGGAATGTTTCTTTACTTGTATTTTCCTTCTTCTAGTGAAGGGTACAATGGTAGTTTTGTGAGGATTTATGGATAGATTTTCCTCACAACACCATTTGTTAATAAGGTTTAGAGCCTTTTGGATTTGCATAGATATTGTATCATCATCTATGCCTCTAACTGTTATTACTAGGTCATCTGCGTAACCTTGTGCTTCAAATCCTAGAGAATTGTTGCGACAGCTACATTAATTTTTTTTTTGATGGTCATTTTTTTTGTACGCCACTGTACAAATTCAGTTGGCTGTACATTAAAATATTTAAATTCAGTTCATAATGGAAAAATAAAGTCTGCAATTCATTGGAATTGCAACTTAAAATTCCAATAAATGAACTGTAATTTAATATCCGTTGCACACGCGCAACAAAAATTATAATCCATCACATTGTTCTGTAAATGGCGTGATTTTCTTTATATTATAAAAATCACGCGATTTATAGAAAACATAAGAGAATTATTCGACTTAATTTCTTCTTCTTTTTCATCAAAATTCTCTTATTTTCTACTTACCTTTTTTATTAACATTCATTTTTTTTAAAAAAATCTCTTAAAAACCTAAAACACATGTAATGGTATTTGCCGACGGCAAATATATCATATTGCATTCAACATTTAATACCCATATTAATTAGCCCATATAAAATTTCTTATATATTGATTGATCCATATATTTTATTATGACCTATTTACTCGCGTAAGTGGTGTAATAAAATATATAACTTTCTACTCACACACACCATCAATTTCCCAATATGCTCACATTACCCTACTCACTATATATTACTCCTTAAGTAATATATGGTATAGTCTCGAAAATGATAATTCATATACCTGCCTTATGCATTAATGATAATAGGTAATGACCTCTTAAATTCTTCTCTTAACTATCTCAGTGTATTTACGAAATAAATGAGTAATGGGATTAACTCAATACCTTGCTATATAAGCGAGGTCGAATTTATCACAGGAGTTCTTTTTGCGTTTGAGTTTGTTTTTTGAAAATATACAAAATGTAGTGATTAAAGTATTTTATTTTTTTCGGCCATTTGGGCTTTGTTTTTTTAGACAGTTGGGTCGAGATGATTCAATTCGGTGAATTGTTTTTGTACACTCGCACAATTTCTACGATAATTATTAATCATACGGTGGAACATTTTAATTTAATAAATCTAATTAAATTTTATTAGTCTGTGTCTTAGTAAATTTATAAGATATATTCTTCTGCTTAGTTTGTTCATTTTGTCGAAATATGCATATTTTTCTTTAAATTGATTTAAAAGTGAAAAAAAAAAAAATACATAACTTTAGTTTTCAAATTAAAACATTAAGATTTTTGTAGCTTGTATCGTGAGGTTGAAAAATAAATTTACTCCCTGTGTGAAAATAATAAAAGAAAATATTTAAAAAATTAAATAAATTATAATTTTTTTTTGATAATTTTTCAAAGAGGCCACAATAAAGATAAAATTCAAATAAACTTAAATTTAAGAATTTTATTCAATTAAAAAAATTTATTGAATACTAAACATAAATAGTTTGTAATAGATTAAGTATGAACGTGAATTTGCAAAAAAAATTGCATAATGTGTTCAAAATAATTAAAAAAAAAAAAAAAAAAAATATGTTAATAAAAACATAACGATTTAATAATCTGAAAATATAAAAAGATATTTTAAAAAAAAGAAAATATATAAGAGAATAAAATTTTATACTATTAAAAATGAAATAATACAATAATAAAGTGTATAATGATAATTTAAAATCAAAGTAATTTAATATAAAGAAAGGCATTTTCTAAGTATTTTAAAAAAAAAAAAAAAAAAAAAAATTTAAATTAAAATGAATACAAAAATTTGGAGTGATTTTGTTATTTGGCTTTTTAATAAAAATTGTGTAAGAAAATGATATAAAAAAGGAAAAAGAAAAAAAAAACTAATAATAAAAATAATCGTAGCAGTTTGAATAAAAATTAAAAAGATGAAATTATAATATGAAAACTTTTTTTTGAGTACTGAAAATAATCGCTGTTTTTATATACTATTACATATATATATATTATATACATTTACATATTTATATATGCATAACATTTAAATATCTATATATATATACATATATTTTCTAACGAAGTATTTGTAGTGAATTTTTTTTTTTACTTATTTAATTTGGAATGAAAAATAAGTTTGCAAAATAAAAAATAAAAAAAAAATGAAATTTTAATATACAAAATATATAAAAAAAAAAAAAAAAAAAAAAAAAAAAAAAAAACCGGAAGAATAGCGGAGATCTAGAACATCGAAGCTCAGGGTCCTTCAACGGTACCGCCACGTGGGAGCCCCATCCGACCAACATCCAGCAGTACAGCTATTTAAGCATCCTATAGTTAAGCTAAGTAAAATTTTGCTATCTTATGTAAAGATTTCTAACAAAAAAAAAAAAATTAAATAATTATGATATTTTAGATAAATGTAGGGATTCAATACTAATTAATAAAAATTATAATATTAATAATTTATATATTAATAATTTATTCATTAAAAAAAATCAATTATTTATAAATAATACAATTAATAATTATCCAATTAATAATTTAATTAATTTAAATAAAAATTCATTATTTGATGAAATTAAAAATATTAACGAGTATTATGATATTATTGATCAAAATTATGATTTTTTTTTTAAACTCATCAATTAAAACATTTGAATTGTTATAGAATAAAAATAATGAAGAATTTTCACAAAGTAATTTAAATGAATATACAACAAATAATACAGAATATTTAATAAAAAAATACAATCTATACAGAATTTGATGATAAATTTCAAATGTTATGGAATAAAACAAATTATAATCATTTTTTTTGATGAAATTATAATAATGGATAATAGTTACAATAAAATAATAGAAAATTAACCTTAGGTGAAGAAAAAAAAAAAGAATTTTTTTTATTTTTTATTTTGATTGATTGCTTTGGGTATATATATACTTTTTTTATTCGAATCCAAAACATGACGATTTAGAGATTGTTTGGACAGTCTGAGAGATCCTGTGAGAGGTGTGATGGAGCTGGTGAGGGTCCGTGGGGGGATGCCTCCGGTCCACTGAGGAGAATGTCCTGTTGTTTCTCTTTTCCTTTCACCTTTTTTCGGCTAACCTAATTCCCCAATTTCGTTTTTCTTTGATTGCAATTTGTATTTCCGGTCTAACTTTATGTTACGGATAGGACTCATCGGGAGGTCTTGAGCTTTGCCAAACAACAAATACAACTTTGATATTTTCATATCGTAACAGAATCAAGCCTGTATAGTAGATCATCAATTACTATAGACCATAGCAAAGGTGATAGAACCCCTCCTTGAGGCCAACCTTTGACGGCTTTAATCGGCATTGATTTATCTTCTTACGTAGCCTCGATTTCTCTTTAACTCAGCATTGTTTTGAACCAATTAATTATTGGGAGTTCACATCCCTTATTTAGGGCAGCCCTCGCAATTGATTCAAATGAGGTGTTGTCAAATGCTCCCTCAATGTCAATAAATGCGCTTAGCGCAATTTGTTTTGTGTCCATAGCTCTGTTTAACTTGTAAACTAAGCTGTGGAGAGCAGTTATAGTAGATTTGCCTGCTTGGTAAGCATGTTGATTAGCATTTAAAGGCTTTTTCACAAGAACGCTGTCTCTAATATGCTGATCAATTATTTTCTCCATTGTCTTTAGGAGAAAAGAGGACAGGCTGATAGGTCTATATGACTTTGGCTGGGCAACAAGACTTTTGCCCGATTTGGGTATGAAGATTACTTTTGTTTTTCTCCACAGTTTGGGAATATAACCTAGTCTGAAGCTTGCTTTAAACAAGTTAGTTAGGTTCGAAGAGATCCGTTCAGCTCCCTTTTGCAAGATTGCTGGGTAGATACCGTCTCCCCCTGGTGCTTTGTATGGTTTGAAGCTATTTATCGCCCATAAGATTTTTTCTTTTGTAAAAATTTTATTGGCTAGACTATGAGTTCTATTTGAAACCCTTGTATGAGTTTCTTGTAGAACAATCTCGCTCTTTAGGTTTGTTGAGCCTGGGAAGTGTGTACTTAGTAATAGTTCTAAGGTTTCTTCCTGGTTCAGAGTGTATTCCTCATTAGGTTTTTCTAGTAAACCTATTCCGTTGGAGTGTACTTTTGAGAGAACTTTGTGAAGTCTTGCTGTTTGAGGTAACTCTGTAACAATCTCACAGAAGCTTCTCCAAGTTTTTCTTTTGGATTGTCTTAGTTCTTTATTGTATGCCGTTAAAGCTTTTTTGTACTCGGACCACTCTCCAGTACGTTTAGCTTTATTGAATAGTCTTCTGACTGAAGACCTTAATCTGCTTAGCTCCCGGTTCCACCAGGGAACATCTCTAGCGATCTGCTTTGGCTTTATCGGGCAGCTGTCATTAAAAGAACTTTGCAGGGAGTGTTGTAGTCTAGCCGCTGCTAGATCTAGTTCATCTCTGGTATCTATTATATGTTCCTGATCTATGCGATATCTCAGGAGTTCATCATATAAAGTCCAGTTAGTACATTTAGGGTTTTGATTGAATTGGATGTGTGAAACGTTTGCTTTTATGTCAAATCTAATGTGCATATGATCTGACATAGAAGTTTCATCCGACACATGCCAATCAATAATTTTTTCAGAAATACTTGGAGTAGACAGGGTTAGGTCAAGGACTTCCTGCCTAATGACATTTCTAAAGTTGGGTTTATTGCCTACGTTATTAACTATAATATTATTACAATTAATATATTCTAAAAGGCACTCACCTCTTTTGTTAGTGTCTGAGCTTCCCCATAAAACATGATGAGCATTGGCATCACAGCTCAGAATCAGCTGGGTGTTGTTCTCCTTGCAGTACTGTACTAGTTGAGCTAGGTGGAGGTTCTGCTTCTGTGCTGTCGAAGTAAGCGGAGGCTATTATAGACTTTTGCTTACCCGACTCTGTAGGCACCTCCAACAGTATTGCCACCAGGTCTTGTGAGATAAATCCTGGAATTGGAGAAAAGTTTATATTGTTTTTTATCAACAAGGCTGTTCTGGGCCTGTTGGATTTATTATCGTAAATTAGCTTACAATTTGGTGTGTTGAGTCCTTTGATTTGTCCTCTCAATGTCCATGGTTCTTGTATTAGTCCCATGTCCATGTTGTCCTTGATAAACCTTCGGCAAAGCACATCTGATGCAGCTTTGGAATGGTGAAGGTTTATCTGTAGGCATTTGATGTTGGTAGACATCTAAGGTTTGCCTCGATTGGAGTTGGGACTTTCGTCCTTTGCCCCTTTCTTGGGTTTACCTTGATGTTTACCATATTTTTTGGCTGCTATTTTGGCCTTTTCTGTAGAAATTTTGGAGGTTGAGGCTGCTGGTTCTGTGAGGACTTTCTTGCCCTCACTTTCTTCCAGCTTTCTCTTTCCTCCTTCACCTCTACGACGAAGTCTGACTTCTCCGAATTTGAAACTAACTTTGAAGTCATTCTTCTTCAAGGCTTCCATAGACTTATGATCCACGGACAGAGTGACCAAGGCGGACGTTTTTTCATTGGCCCTTCTAATGATACGCCAATCGTCCACGTTGTACTCATTCTGGCCTTTAATGAGTCCTAATATGTCCTCACTTTTATCTTTTGCACTATTAGGGAAGTGACCAACCAGTATCTGAGTGCGAGGAATATCTTTTTCCTCGACCATCACCAGGTTTGCCCCTTCCCATGGCTTCAAGTCTCCAATTAGCTCTTGAAGCCATTTCTTCGTGCTTTCGTTAGCGCACCTTAAAATCAGCCATCCAGATTTATAGGTGGCACCAAGGAATTTTGGTTTCGTTTGGTTGTTCTTTTGTTCGATTATCTTTTTCAGAATCTGCTCTTGAATGGCACTCATTTGCTCAGTTGTCAAGAGAGCTTCTGGAAAAGATTTCGCCAAAATACCAACTTGTATACTTTCCACAGCTTGCTTAAAGCTTGCTGTGGAAGGCATATCTTTTTCTTTTGGTTGAGAAATAATCTCGACCTTCTGAGGTTGTTTGACTTTTTTAGAGCCAGAAGCCTCAGTTGGCGAGTCGTCAGAGCGGCCTCTCTTGAGATTATCTCCCATTTTTTTTGGAAGAGGTTGAAGAGCCCGCAAACGTGCCTCGTCAACGCCTAGGCCTTGTTGCAGTAGTTTCTTCATTCTCTTCCTACCAGCTCCACTGAGTTTCATCCTCTTATCAGAGTCTTTCAGTTTCAACTTCATCCTCTTGATTTTGGATGGTTTCAGCTTCGCTGTCTAGCAAGGATGACACATTTGTAATTGTGTCATCGTCGCTGTCATAAGATTCGCTTAAGCTATCTAAGCTTTTAGCTCCTCTTATGACTTTGTCAACCATAGGAACTGTTTCCTGGGTTGATGTTTGTGATGTTGATGCTTTCAGAGGTGCATCACCCTCATTATTTTTGTTTTTAGGATCATCCATACGTGTTCCCACGAGTAATAGGGAAATAAACAGTCAGCCAAGGCAAAGCCCTTGTACCTTGAGAAGGCTTTTAATTGAAACTGGAGGTCGCCTGGTATCCAGAGTTCGCATATTATCGACTAGGCTCTCCCCTAGCCACGCATCCCTGGGCATATGCTGTTCCACCCTTGGATTGGATGCCCAGGCTACTGTTGGCCAGATCTTCAGCAGAGACATGACCGTACTGAAGATCTGTTACCAGTGGCACCACGAGGAGGTCGTAGCCGGACTTCCGACAATTCAATAGTTACGGCATGCTCCATCGGTCTTGTACGATTTCGCATGTTTATCCCCCTATTGAAAGGTCAGCAGCCACCTTAAGTAAGTGATAAGTACTCTTTTGCAAAGTGATAAGCTTAGCAATTTTAAGCATTTTTTTAATGTTTTGTTACACCAACGGTATTTTCTGATTACTTATCAATAATTAAATTGATAAATTAAGCACAATATTGATAAGAAAAAATTCACTTTGCAAATACATTTCGAGTGTCATCGGTAGCGTGTTTATTATATTTTTTTTAAAAGTTTAGGTGTATTTTTTTTAAAGACTTGTATTGGAAAAAAAATGTTTCGTTTTGAAAGGTTATACGAACAATCTGAAGAGTTTAAAAAGCGTGAAGTTGAAATAAGAGTTAATTACTGATTGGAGTTGGAAACAGTAAAAGATTTTCGTTTAACGCGTGTGCAAATAGAATACATACTTTCAAAGATTGGAGCAAATTTGCAACATCAGATTAGACGAAACAATTGTTTAAGTCCTTTGCAGCAACTGCTAACAACTCTGCATTGGTTGGGGAATGGTGGTCAGTACCATGGGATTTCTAAAATGCATGGTATCCATAAATCAACGGTGTGTAGGGTGGTTCATCGTGTGTCAAATATAATAATAAATGTGTTGATGGGTGAAACAATTCGTTGGCCAGAAAGCAATGAGGATCTTGCTATGCAGTTTTTAAATATTGGTGGCTTTCCTCAAGTAGCTGGGTGTATTGATGGAACGATGATTAAAATAGATGCTCCTACAATTAACAAGGAGCACTATGTAAATCGGCATGGAGACCATGCAATCAACGCAATGATGGTGTATGGGCCAGATCGTAGTTTTTACGCTGTAAATGCTAATTGGCCTGGAAGCGTACATGATTCTAGAATGCTTCGAAATTCTGAATTATTTCGAAATTTTGAAGCCGGTTTTCGTCCATTCCTAGGTGCAGTTATTTTAGGTGACAGTGCATATCCGTTAAAAAAATGGCTCATCACACCATTACAAAGAAATCCTGACAATCCAACAGAGCAAAGATTTAATCGTGCACACAAAAAAACTAGACGAATTGTGGAAAATAGCTTTGGTAATTGTTTATAAATTTATATACTTATCTGTTTGACTATTTCAACCATATATATTTTCCAGGAATCTTAAAAGAGAAATTTCGCTGCCTTAATTATCTGCGATTGGATCCTGAATTTGCTGCAAAAGTAATATTGGTGTGTTGCACTCTCCACAATATTGCAATAAGAATGAGAGGAAATACAGTGGAAAATTTCGAAGTTGACGATATTGATATGGAAGATGTTGAAAATTTTCAGGAAGAAATAGATGATGACGAAGAACTAAACACCAATAACATTCAACAATTTATTGATTTTTTTAATTAACAAATTATATTTTAAATATATGTACTTAATTTTAAATGTAAATAATTCAAATTATAACAATACAATTTTCATAATTTAGAACTCAGTAAAATCTAAAATTCTATTTACACTAACATTATTATTACTATTATTATTATTATTATTATTATTATTATTATTATTATTATTATTATTATTATCATTATTATTACCATTATTAAAATCATATAAATTAGTTTTTTCAATATTTGAATTATCCTCTACTTCTGCACATTGTAAATCTTTGGTGAATTTGGACGGTTGCAGACCCAATTCTCTCTCCAACTTCAATATTTGTAATTTATTTTTGTACAGCTCTGACTCTAATACTTGTTTTTTTAAAAACTGTATCGAATCGCTGTCATCTAATTTTCTTTTTCTATTATTATTTTTGAACTGCGGACATTGCGGCAAGGTTTGCTTTTCCTGCAGCGAGCAGTTCTGTGGAGAGATAATGGCAACACCATCTGATTCTGGTAATTTTAAGCCCTCCACGACTGGGGAATCTGTACCTAAAATGTCCAGGATTTCCTTATTCACCTCATCCAAGATAGCTTTTTTTCCACCTCCACTGCCAGTTTTTTTTGCATTATCACGTTTTGCCTGTAAATGATTATTATGGTATTATATATCTATCTATATACATACATATGTATTATATTATTTTTAAAAATATGGAAAAGTTGTAAAATCAATCTTGTAAAAGAGTTAGATTTATCAAAGTCTTTCCCAAGCGATTGGATTTTAAATGAAAACTTACCAAAGTTCGACTTTTCCACAGTCCAAATAGGTGGTCACGAGCATAAGTCCACTCGCGTTTGTCCGAAGCCAAACCGAGAGATTGTGCCTTTTTAAGTACCTCTTTCCATGCTTCTTCCTTCTCCACTTTACTTATAGTGTTATTTTGGAAAGAAGCAAATAACACATTCTAGAAATAAAAACTTTAATAATAAACACCTACAAAATTTAAAATAAAGTCTTACCTTTTTTTCTTTCACCATTTGCAAAACAGCTAATTTTTCCTGTTTTGAGTCTCGACCCATTTTACAAAAAATCACTAAAAACCACTACTCGTAAAAACCAACTAATAAGTTCTAATTAGTCGTCAACAATTCAAACTAATTATTGAATTGTTATGTACAAAAATAAAAAAAATAAAAAAACACAAATTCAAAATAACGGATAAATCTATTGTTAGCGTTTTTCAATAAAAAAATTCTATATTTCAAATCTATAGAAATTAATATATAGTATATAGAATATAATATTCTAACTTTTTGAAATTGATAAGTGAGTAGAAATTAAAATTTTCTTGGTGCAATACTTATCACATACACTTATCAAAAAAATTATTTTTGATTAGTTGATAACTAGTAAGTGATAAGTGGTTGGTGCAATAGAGCCCTGGTGTGTTGTCTTCTTTCAATATTACCATCAGTCCAGGTTGAATATCGTTGCTGGATTTTGTCCACTTATATCTATGTTGAAGCTCACCTAGATACTCCTTGGTCCAGCGGATCCAAAATTCCTTTTTCAAATGTGTCACTACCTTCCATCTGTGAATAAGACTTCCCTTTGCTGGTTGAGCATGTGGATCTAGTACTGAAGTCAGTGGTTCACCAATTAGAAAGTGGCCTGGAGTCAATGCCGTCAGGTCGCTTGGATCTGCTGATACTGGAGTCAGAGGACGAGAATTTAGGATTACTTCTATTTAAACCATGATGGTAGCTAGTTCTTCGTACGTTAGGGATGCAGCAGCAACACTTCTTTTAAATAAATGTTTAGCAGATTTAACAGCTGCTTCCCAAAGGCCTCCAAAATGTGGTGCTCTGGGTGGTATGAAATGAAAGTCTATATTCTTCGATGTGCAGAAGGAGGTAATAAGCTGATTAGCTTTTGCAGAATGTATTGATTCTTGCAGTTCTTGAAGTTGATTTTTGGCTCCTACGAAGTTTGTAGCATTGTCACAATAAATGTTTCTGCAGTGACCTCTTCTTCCAATGAATCGCTTAAGAGCTCATATGAATGCCTCGGTGGTTAGATCACTGACAACTTCGATGTGAACTGCCTTTGTTGCAAAGCAACAAAAAATTGCCACATATGATTTTAAAGGTTTTTTACCTCGAATCTTGAAATGTTTTAGGAAGGGCCCACAGAAGTCCACACCAGAATTAATAAATGGACGAGCTGGTTGAATTCTTTTGGGTGGAAGATTGTCCATTAGTTGAGAGAAAAATTTTGGTTTTAATTTTGTGCAACGAACGCAGTTTTGCACGACACTTCTAGCGATGATTTTTCCTTTTATAGCCCAAAATTTTTGCCGAACTGTAGTCAGTAATGATTGTGGTCCTATATAAGCATTGTGTATATGCTCATGTGTGAAAATAATTCGTGTGATGGGATGGATGGAAGCTATCAAAATCGGGTGTTTTGCATCGTAGGACAGTTCTGTAGCTTCTGCCAATCCGTCTTCTACCTTTATTATTCCATTTTCATCAAGGAATGGATGGAGAGTTGCTAATGGACTATTTGTGCTCACTTGACCACCTTTCTTCAACTCTACTAATTCTTCGGCGTATCCAGATTGTTGAATTTGATTGATTATAACCAATACGGCTTGGTTTAATTCTTGTACTGTTAATGCATCCTTGTTGATTTTATAAAATTGTGGTCTTGAGTTTTGCACAAACCCTAGAACGTAAGCCAGAACTCGTTGTAAATGCAACCATGAATTTCGATGATCAATGCAATCTAGTAACTGTGTTGTGGTGATATTTAAGGCCAATTTTACCTTTTTCCTTTCTAAGGTTGTCTCCATAAAACTATAGACTGTGGTCCTTAAAATTTTCTGGTTGTACTCCTCTTGAAATCAGATCAGCAGGATTTTCTTTAGATGGCATGTGTCGCCATTGGCCGGTGGAGGTTACTTCTTGTAGAGATGCAATTCTATTTGCTACAAATGAATAATAATTTATAGAAGGTGAATTTAACCATCCTAGTACAATTGATGAGTCCGTCCATAGAAAACACTTTCCTTCCCATTTCAAGTCAATTTTCACCCGATGAAGTAATTGTGCTGTTAATTTGGCTCCAAATAATTCCAATCTTGACAGAGTTACTGCCTTGATTGGCGCGACTCTTGATTTGGCACATAATAGCCTCACTCGGATGATTCCATTTTGATGTTTTGAGCAAACATACATATATTGCTGCACCATATGCCTTCTCTGATGCATCGCAAAAGGCGTGAAGTTGTATACTGAGTGCATTTGAGTTACCTATGACATGTCTAGGCATTCTAACCTTGTTCAGTGTATTGAGTCCAGCTCTGAATTTCAACCATTGTGTATGTATTGCCATGAGGATTGCTACATCCCAGTGCAATTTCAGTGTCCAAAGCTGTTGGAAGAGTATTTTAGCTGTTATAACGACAGGACTTATCAACCCCAATGGATCGAATAACTGAGCGATTTCTGCCAATATTTTTCTTCTGGTGGTTTTGTTATCATTATTATTTTGAACTGTCGTAATTTCAAAGTCATCAGTTTTTGGATGACAAATCAGTCCTAACGTTTTTATGCTGCAGTCTCCATCGTTGATTTCGATCTGTGGTGCTCTATCATCCTTTTCAATGTCTTTTAGCAGGGCGCTGTGATTGGCACACCATTTTCGTAATTTGAATCCCGCTGATTTTAATATAAGGTTGATCTTATCTTGCATTATTTGAGCTTCTTCAAGACTATTGGATCCAGACATTAAATCATCCACATAAAATCTCATTTGATGCATTCCGATCCAAGTGGATATCTTCCTGCATTCTGCTGTGATAGTCGTTGAAGGCATTTAATCGCCAGATAAAGAGCTGCCTTGAGACCGTACGTTACAGTGCGAAGGCTATAACATTTTAATGGTTTATTTTCATCTTGCCGCCACCAAATTAATTGGAATCGTCTGTCTTCATGGTGTACCAGCACTTGTCGATATATTTTCTCAATATCAGCAGTAAAAACGTATCGAGGCGTTCTGAAACGTAGTGATATGGAAAATAAGTCCTCTTGCAGTTTAGGTCCATTATGTAGAATTCCATTCAATGACACATTTGTTGATGTTTTTGCAGAGCCATCGAATACCACTCTTAGTTTGGTGGTAGTACTATCTGGTTTTAGTACACAGTGGTATGGTAAGAAGTAGTACGGTGGAGTTGAATTGAATTCCTCCATATGGCCTGAACTGATATATTCATTCATGAAGTCTACATATTATTTCTTCAATTCTGGATTTGCCTTCAATTTTCTTTCTATATTACGAAATCGTGCTAATGCAATGTCCTTAGATTCGCCTAATTCAGATGGATCTCTTATAAGTGGAAGTTTCACCACAAAACGTCCAGTTGGATCCATTTGTACTGTTTGATTAAAATGATTTTCGCATTTGCTTTCTGCCACAGTTAATGGTGTGGTTATATTTTCTGTTTCTTCTAGTTTCCAAAATCTTTCAAATTTTTCATCAAGGTTTTTCTCATCAAAAGTGCATATTCCACAATGTAATTCAGTTGGTTTCAGATTTCCAATTTTGGCACTGACAATCCATGCAAAGACCGTATTTTGTAATGTTGGAAGTTCGGTTCCCAATTTTATTTGACCAACCGATATAAGTTCATAATAGTTTCCAGCTCCAATCAGAAAATCGATGGGTTGAGGACTATTGAACATTGGATCAGCTAACGAAATATTATTTGGTATGGCCCATGTAGAAATATCAAACCTTCTGGTAGGTTGATAATCTGTCAATTTTGGCAAAACATATGCCTCTAAATTTGTTGAAAATGCAGTTATTCTGGACGAAATATGAATGTTTACACGCTGGTGTGTATTTTGCTGTCCCTGTTCAATGCCCTTAATGCTTAGAGCTTCTTTAGCTATTTTTATGTTTAGTTTTTGAGTTAATTTTTTTGTAATCAGGTTTATTTGAGAACCGCTATCCAATATTGCTCTACATTCTATTTCAGTGCCATCTTGACGCATAATTTTTAGTTTACTGTACCTAGTAGTACATAGCTGTTTTGTGATTTTGGTTGCTGAATTGATAATGACACAGGGTTGTGTTGTTTTTGTTTTTGAGGTTCTAATTTTGATGTCGTATTATTTTCTTCGAAGTGTACTAAAGTATTATGTTTCTTCGTACACTTTGTGCATAAGCGCAATTTGCAGTCATCTGCTATATGCCCTTTTTTCATACAATTGAGACACAAATTGTGCGTTTTTAACAACTGATATCGAGATGAAGGAGATTTTGACAAAAATAATTTGCATGTATACAGCGGATGGTGCTGTTGACATAATATGCATAAATTTTTATTGCCTTTGTCGGCTATTAACGAAGTTGAGTGATTATTTTTGATGGCAGTCTTCTCTCTTTCTATTGGTTTTGCTCCTATGGTTTCAAGTGATTGAAATATTTTTTCCAAAAATTCTAGTAATTCCTGTAATGAATGTAGCTCACGTGGTGATGACAATGATTGTTCGTACAAGGTGTGTGTATTTTTGTTCAATTTTTTAATCAATAAATGCACTAAAATTGGGTCCCATGTCTTTATATCGATTCCTATGTTTTCAAGTCCCAACAAACACTCTTTAGTACTGTCATGTAACGATTTGATGCTAGCAGCCCTTTCCACTTGTATACTTGGTTGTGATAACAATTTGTTTAAAAGTGAGTTTACCAATAACCACTTGTTGTCAAATCTATTGCACAAAAAGTCCAAGCTCCTTCATAGTTTTCAGCGGTTGCTGGTAAATGCTGTATTAAAGCTCGTGCTTCTCCTGTAAGATTACTTACAAGATAAAACATCTTCTGAGCTGCAGCTATTGGCTGATTATGAATTAATTGCATGTATAGGTCTCGAAATTGAGTCCATTTTAGATAGGTTCCATCAAATGTGGGCAATGAAATTTTGGGTGATTTGATTTGATTGGTACTAACTGAGGGATAAAGTTTTGACAATGCTCCAGAATTATGGCTAAAGGAAAAAATCCTTTCTTGAAGAGAGATCATTGTACTTTGAATCCAGTTTTTCACTTCAATGTAATAATCAGCCTTGTAGTCAAGTGGTTCGCCGTTAATACTGATTTTCCAAATCTGTTAATTACTGTTGAACGATTTTAATTGGTATTTTCGAAGCATGTCTATTTTGTAGTCACAGTATGAGACCAAAAACAATTCTATTTGTTTACTGGCTATATCTTGTAACACAGATGTAATGGTGTTCATTAAAGCCTTTCGGCGTCTAATAATTTTCAATAGTTCTTCATTGGCCAACTTATGATCTTTATCAGTGCTTTCGTCTTCAGTTAGATTTTCATAATTTAGTTCAAAAGTTTCATTTTCATCTTGAACTTCATCATTCTTAGAACCTGATGGTAACAAAGTTTCCTTGAGCGTAACCATCGTTATTTTAAATAATTCATACATTTTTTGAACCTTATCTGCATAATTTTTTTTGAAATATGAGTTATCTGGGTTGCTTTCCTCGAATGTTGTCAAATTTTAATGATTGGCCTTAAATGCAGTCCAATTTGTTTCCAATGTATGTATTCGTTTGTCCAAATATGCCACGGTTTTACGATACTTTGAATCCTTCTTGAAATTGATGAACATCTTATCCATGTCCTTTCCAATCTCTAATTGTTTTTTAATTAATTCTTCCATGTTGAATTGTGTTAATCACTTCGGGGTCACCAAAATGTTGATGCAAGTTCTTTTACTTGCCAGATTACTTACAACGACGATGTGTATAAGTACAATACTTATACACTGTAAAAGAAAGGGGCTGGTATACACCAGTACAAACCTATAGTAACGACGATGTGTATAAGTAAAATACTTATGCACTGTAAAAGGGGTTTGTGGAACACAAGTACAAAACCTGTATACCTTGATTATGTTCCCAAGTACAAAACCTGTAAACAGTAAGCAGGGGAGAATAATAGGTACTCTGGATCACGACCTTTATACCCAATTAATCAGCCTCTTGGCAGCCTCACCAAGAGAAAATTAAGGCTTGAATTACTGATTAATTCTAAATTTTATTGAACGATTTTCTGGTATTTATACATAAAAAATGCTTATTTGGTAATAATTAATATATAAAATCTACACAATTAACAAATCAATACATAATTTAAAAGCATACATAAATCACATACCAAATACTCGTTTCATTATTATTATTATTATCATACGTTTAAATGAACTTAAATAATGCTTAAATGGTCAATTTTAATTCTTATTTAACTTAAAATTAAATAAGATGTATAAAATAAAGAATTCAATTTCATAACAAAATTCATTAACCATTGTGTATTCAAATATAGGTCATGTATCTAATTACATTGCATTAGGTTAATGAACAAGTGTAAACTGCTGACGCTATTTTTTTACGATATTATGTATGCATTTAAATTATGAATTTAACAATTATAGCATTTTAATTTTATTACAAATTTTGTCTATTACATTTTAACCTACATGATTTTAATAATTAAATTATGAATTAAACAGTCTTCCTTGATGACATAATTATTTTTTCTACATCTGTACAGGAAGATTGCAACCAGACTGCGAGAGGCCAATTTCAAGGTACAACTAGATAAGTCAAAGTTCCTCCATAAAGAAATAGGGTTTTTAGGACATATTGTTTCAAGTGAGGGTGTTAAACCTAACCTCCACATGGTAAAGGCTATAAAAAACTTTCCTATACCCAGTGTTAACGCATAAGATGGTTAACACATAATTTTAATAAAATTCTAAAATAAAATATTATTATAATTAAATTAAATTTGAATAATGTAAAAATCTAAGTTCACTTAAGTTCATTTAAAATTAAAGATGATTAACTTGCAACTTGTTCACTTAAACTCAATTGTATGCAAACCAACATATCATATTGCTTACGATGCATTTCATAACACATAACTAAATTGTTAGCTAATTGTCACATATTCATATAATATGAGTTAGTTACCTAAGAAAAAAACTGATTACTTGTATTTAATACTGACCTATATAAATTATAATGAAATTTTTAATAATAATAATAATTTCTTAAACTTAATAAGAATAACACTTAAGTGAACGTTAATTTAATTATTCCCACCAAAATAGCATTAATTACATACGATAAATTTTGTATATAAACAGTAAGAATTTAATTAATAAAGTTAGTTAGTAATTTCAAACCTTTTGTGTTTTAATTGCTGGCATTTTTTTACTAGAATTAGAGATTCCTAATTTTAGTATTTTCCTTCAAGTATTTAGAACTAGCGATTCCTAGTTGTAATACAATTCAAATTAGAGGTTCCTAATCTGACTTACAGTTTATTTGCAAATACATTTTGTGGTTGTATTTAGAATTAGCGATTCCTAGTTGTAAATACAATTCAGTTTTATTTGCAAATACACCCAGAACACAAAAGAAAATTAAATCATTTTTAGGACTGTTAGGTTATTACAGGAAGTTCATAAAAGACTTCGCAAAATAAACGAAACCTTTAACTGAATGTCTTAAAAAAGGGAAAAGAACCACTCTAAATGAGAACTATATTAGGACATTTGAAACTTGTAAGAATATCCTTATGAATGAACCTGTGCTGCAATACCCAAATTTCACTAAACTTTTTGTACTTACCACCGATGCAAGTAATTTCGCAATAGGTGCTGTGCTATCGCAAGGACCTATTGGTAATGACAAACGCATATGCTATGCACTATTGAGAAGTAACTATTGGCAATAGTATGGGCAACCAAATACTTCCGACCCTATTTATTTGGCCATAAATTCAAAATTGTCACTGACCACAGACCATTACTTTGGCTCATGAGTCTTAAAGACCCAAACTCAAAATTAGTTAGATGACGATTAAAACTCGAAGAATTCGACTATGAAATAGTCTACAAAAAGGAGAAGCAAAATTCCAACGCTCTTAGTCGTATTAAACCAGTGGAGATCAATTCAAATGAAATTGTTCAAAATAATAGTGAGAGCAGCTCTACTATCTCTACAATTCATTCTGCCGTTGAAAATCTCGATGATCACATTCCCATCTCAAAACGTCCTCTGAATGAGTTCAGATTCCAAATATTATTCGAAAATTCAAACCAAACTCCTTCAACCCTAACTGAAATAGTTTTCAGGAACAAACAAAGACGTACATTCCAAATGCCAATTTTCTCAGAAGAAAATGTAACAGATACATATAAAATATTTACCTTCTAATAAACTTACTGCTGTTTATGCAAATGACAATACTTTTAAAACATTACAATCGGTTTATTTAAAAATTTTCTCCCATAACAAATTATTCAAAATTATTCGTTGCACAGAAATACTTACAGACGTTAAAGGTGACGACGAACAAGAAAAATTAATCAACGATTATCATATTAGTAGTATGGATGTGTACGTTCTGGCGCAGGTTCCAGGTTCCAATGACGTCATCGCGTTCGCCTGAAAGTATGCAAATTTTGTGTTAAAATGACGTCACCGCCTGAAAGTATGCAAAGTTTTCTTTTCAAGATGGTGTCATAGCCTGAAAGTATGCGAAGTTTGTTTGAAAATAACCGAAAAGAATATAAAAATATTGGCTGTGGCCCGGTTCAATGACATCATTATCAGACCTTAAAGTATAGAAAAAACCCGCGTGTGCTTTATCAGGGCTAATCATGTTGAGCCATGTTTGTTTAAGTTTAATATTGTTTATGCTGTGTCATTGTTTTTAATTAATTTTTTTAAAGAAAAATCATATTGCGTTATCATTGAAAAGCAATGGAAAATTTTTGGTACAGTTCTGATTCGCGTGTGCTTTATCAGCGCTAATCATGTTGAGACATGTTTAATATTGTGTATGTTGTGTCATTGTGTTTAATTAACTTTTACGAATAATAATATTGAGATGTGTTTTTCAAGTTTAAAGAGGAGAAAAGGGTGAGGGGTAAAAAATTCGAACTATAAATGGAGACAATTTCTTCAAACGGTATCAGTTCGTCGTGGAATTTCAAAGTGTTTATTAAATTTTATCTTAAAGTTCAAAATTGTGTTTTAAAACTTTCTACTAAAAGAATATTAAAATTTATTCATTTCAAATTTTTAATTAAATAATTTACATAGACTACAAAATGAAAAACTTTATTTGTGAAATTTGTGGAAATGGATTTGCATTTAAAAAGTCGTCAAAAAGACATATTCAATCAATTCATGGAGATCCTGAAATTTGTAGCATTTGCAAGAAGAGCTTTACACGTAAAGAATATCTCCTAGCACACATGAGGACTCATCATAAGGTATCTTCAATTAAAGCTATTTCTAATGATATTTTCAATCAACCCTCTACATCCTCATCATCACAAAACAAAATTTTATGCCAAACATGTAATAAAGAAATTTCAAACAAGGATTGGAGTTATCATATTAGAACAAATTCACATAAAATGAAAGCAGCCGAACCAATTAATGATGAGTTGAAAGTAGTAAAAAGTAGTTTTGAGGAACGTATTGAAACACTTATTTATGAGAACAAGGATGAAGGAAATCTGGATCCTCTTAACTTTTTAAAAATAGGAATATTATAGAAGTATTGAATAAACAATTGGTTAAACACTCATCTTTTAAATTCAACATAGAATTATTTGCAGAATATATGAAAATAACAAAAGGAAATGATGATGATGATGAAATAACAACTTCAGTTAAATCATTTCAATCAAAAATGATAATTATTAGAAACGAAACTGAGTTATCGTCTGCATACGAAGATATGATTGATAAGATTCATACTAAGATGCAAGAGTTTCAAGAACGAGACAGTGGCTGGACACCTATAAGAATAATACACCTTGAAATCAACATCAATCAGTACAAACCAATAAGAGGTTCTCAGTATTTACCATTACCAACATCAATAGCGCGTAAACATGCTTGCATTAATGTGAAAAATACGGATGAATACTGCTTCAAATGGGCAATTATTTCAGCTCTAGATCCTGTAGAGAAGAGTTTTGATAGAATTTCATCATATAATATAGAAAATATTGCTGCAAATACAATTATTCTAAAAAACAATATGATATTAGAATTTGATGATCTAGAATTTCCAATGACAGTGACGGATATAGCAAAGTTTGAAGATAATAATCGAGAAATCAGTATAAATGTATATGGTTACGAAGAGATGCAGCATAATACATGTAAAATAGTGGGACCATACTACTGTACAAAGAATGAGAAGAAAATACATATAAATTTATTGTTGATTCAAGAAGGAGAAAAAAATCATTATGTCTGGATCAGAAACATATCTAGATTAATAAAAAGTCAAATAACACGACATAATAGAAAGATTTTTTTGTGTAATGGGTGTTTACAGCATTTTTATACTGAAGAGGCGTACAATATACATAAAAATGAATGCAGTAAGATTGTTACACTTATGCCATCACCAGAAAAAAATGAATTGAAATTTGAGAAATACGAACGTCAATTAGAGGTCCCATTTGTTATATATGCAGACTTTGAATGTATTTTACAAGGATTAGATACGTGCCTTCCAAATCCAGATATTTCTTCTACAACAAATATACAACAGCACGTTCCTTGTGCATTCTCTTACTATATCAAATGTTCTTATGATGACAGCTTAAGTAAACTAAGAGTGTATAAAGGAAAGGACTCACCAACAAAATTTGTACAATCACTGGTTGAAGATATATTGGATATTCATAATAATATAATCATGGAACCACTCACAGCTTTTGAAGAGAGGAGACAATTTAGTAGTAAGATTTGTCATATATGTAAGAAATATTTAGGTAATGTAAGAGTAGCCGACCATTGTCACTTAACTGGAAAGTACAGGGGTCCAGCGCATAACGAATGTAATTTGCGGTATCAAGTCCCAAAGTTTTTCCCAATCTTCTTTCATAATTTTTCGGGTTATGATTGCCATTTATTTTTTAAAAAATTAGCAAATATTGATGGTGATATAAATTTAATTCCATTAAATAAAGAACCTTATGTATCACTTTCAAAACGAATTTTCGTTAATGAAACTGATACTATTGAACTCAGATTTCTAGATTCCGTGAGATTTATGCAGTCTAGTCTAGATTCATTAGTTGGAAATCTTTCTCTGGAACATTTGAAAACTGTAAAGTCTTTATATCCAGAAGAAGAAAATTTCAAATTATTAACACGTAAAGGAGTATTTCCATACGAATATATTAATTCTTTTGAACGTTTAGATGAAACGTGTTTACCTACACAAAAAAATTTTGATAGCAAACTAACAAATAGCAAATGTTCTGATAAAGATTACACTCATGCTAAGAAAGTTTGGGAAAAATTTGATTGTAAAAACATTTGGGATTATTTAGAGTTATATTTAAAAACAGATGTATTACTTTTAACAGATGTCTTCGAAAATTTCAGAAAAGTTTGTAAAAATATTTATACGTTGGATCCCTGTCAGTACTATACAACTCCGGGGTTATCATGGGACGCGATGTTAAAATATACCGAAATAAATCTTGAATTATTCACCGATATAAATATGTATAATTTTATCAAAAAAGGTATCCGCGGTGGAATTACACAATGTTCGCATAGAAATTCTACAGCGAATAACAAATATATGAGTAATTTTAATAAAAATAAACCATCTTCATATTTAATGTATGTTGATGCAAATAATTTATACGGTTGGGCTATGTCACAGCCTTTACCGTATTCTGATTTTCAATGGATAGAAAACGTTGAAAACATAGATATTAGTAATATTCCTGAGAACTCAGATACGGGTTATATTTTAGAAGTTGATTTGGAATATCCTGAATCTCTTCATGATTTACACAATGATTTACCGTTTTGTGCTCAAAATAAAAAAAGTCCGGGATCAAAATTCAACAAATTAATTACCGATTTAACAGTAAAAAATAATTATATAATTCACTATAGAAATCTTCAGCAATGTTTAAAACACGGTTTAAAATTAGTAAAAATTCATAGAGCGTTACAGTTTAAACAATCATGTTGGTTAAAAAAATATATTGATTTGAATACATATTATCGGACTCTTACAAAAAATACTTTTGAAAAGAACTTTTTCAAGTTGTTGAACAATGCTGTGTACGGTAAAACAATGGAAAATGTTGACAAACAAAAAGATGTCAAAATCGTTACTGAAAATATGTCAGCTATACAACTTGAGAGAGTTCAAACATACTATAATAAACCAATATACCTGGGTTTCGTTGTATTAGAACTATCAAAGTGGAAGATGTACGACTTTCACTATGATTATATAAAACCCAAGTTTAGTGAAAGAGTACTTCTTGCTTACATGGATACAGATTCCTTTATATATTCAATAGAAACTGAAGATTTCTATAGTGACATTATAAATGATATTGATACTAAATTTGATACTTCCGAATACTTATCTGATAACCCTTATAATATTTCTCTTAAAAATAAAAAAGTATTAGGTTTAATGAAAGATGAGAACAATGGTCGGATAATGAAAGAATTCATAGGTTTAAAATCAAAAATGTATTTTATAGATGTAGAAGATAGTAAATTAATAAAAAAAGCTAAAGGTGTAAAGAAAACAGCTGTAGATAATTTGAGTTTAGAAAATTATAGGGATTGTTTATATAAGAAAAAATTATTCTATGGTAATATGTTAGTATTTAGGTCATACATACATAAAATATATACTCAAAATGTAAATAAAGTAGCTTTAAGTTATTTAGATGATAAGAGACATATTAGAGAAGATGGTGTTAGCACCTATGCATGGGGTCATTTTAGAATAAGTTTAGAATAAGAAAACTGAAAAATAAATACATATACATAATATAAAATAAAATTGATAAACATTTATTTAAAAAAAAAATTGTTTTATTTATCTAAAAAATTAACACTTTTTCATTCAATTTTACATCAAGATAATTTCTTAGAAGACATACATTTTCTAAAGCACAGTACCCTCTATGTATATTACAACGTAGAACATTTGGATAGTTTTGAAGCAGTGTTGCGAAATTAGGACATTCTTCTTTTTCTTCTTCTTCTAAATCGTATACTTCAATCTTATTCTCAAGTATATTACTAATCCATTTTCGTTTTTCATTACCCTTCACATATACTTCAGAATTTCTAAGATTTGATCGAAGAAATTTTTTAACACTATGAAAAGATATTGATCCTTCGTTCCAAGTTAAACCATGATGATTTTTATATAACCAATTCACTTGTTTCTTCTCTTTTGTTGTTAAACGCGAAAAATCAAACGGTGGTTTTATAATAAACACTTGAAATTCACGTGTATTGAAAGAAATAGCAAGTTCTTTGACAATAAACTTATTATTATAGTCTTTGAAACCTTGAACATCGACAATAATTTTAATTAACATTTTGTGATATATATGTATTCTCTCTTTCAAGTTCTTTGAAATACTAAATAAATTTCTATATTATAACCTCTTTTATATCAGTTTTCTAACTTCTCCATTCAGTGGATTGTACTCAATTATTCGATCATGTAGTAGTAAACAAAATCCTGCAGTATTGTTAGGAATATTGACGTTGCTTGCTAACTCAAACTCTATTCTAATATCAACAGGTCCTGTTTTTATTGTTTCATTTTGATGAGCACAATCAATAACAACAATTGGTGCTATACTCTTGAAACTATCCCATTTCAACAACGGTTGACAATTCCTTCCATAATAAGTTTCTTGAAATTTTGTATACATATCATATAACAACGCATATCGATTACGTTCAAAAAGTATATTTAAATTATCATATGGATACGTCTCGGAGTTTAAATGAGCTTTAACGTTAGCTAGTTTACAGTGATCAAATTTACTAGCATCGGCTTCTTTTTGGTTTTGTCGATTGGTTTGTAGTGCAAATATCAAAAAACGAGGTTTTTCTAGTTGTGTAGATGTTTTAACAGTCCATATGGTATGATTTGTCTTTGGAATATTCGGATATTAATATAAATCCCAGCTACGGAAACTAATACGAATTGGTTTCGCATTTCGAGTAATTTTGAGAAGTTTTAGTCTTTCTTTATCGTCTACATTTATATGAGGTACTTTCCATAAGACTTTTGTAAATGTAATTTTATAGTCTGTAGATGCAACTGGTACTTGAATCGCATTTACATCACTTCTTGCTCTAATTAAAACTAGATCGTGTCTTACATTTACAACTATTTTTTATAATCTTCAGCAAATCCCAATAGCATTTTTAGAGGTATACAAAAATTGAAATATCCTGATGTAAGTGATATAGTACTATCTCCTGTCCATCCTGCATTATACAACATTGTACTTTTGCTTTCACTTGATGAAATTTAATTTTTCAAAGCGCTGCTGATTCCCACATTCCGACAACGATCAATTTCGACACCATTCAATTCATATCGTATTTCATCAAATAAGAAGGCTCCAAAATTATTATTCAGTTTATAATCAGGTATTACAGTTCCATCGCCTTTAGTTAGAGTTCCTTCAATATATATAAAACTTTCGTTTGGTAGTAAATATAAATCTTGGTTTTGAATAGATATTCGTATTTCATCGCTATTGTTATAAGATTCTACAAATGGTGAATAAGTATGATATTCTTTTTTAGTAATACTTTCATCAAAGTGTGGTTCTTCTAAAATGTCCAATATATCATGCATGTTGTTTGCTTTTCAAAACAAATCCCAATGATTCTAAAAATTTTCTATTTTCAATTGTTAATGATGATGGTTTTTTAGAAATGAAGTCTCTTTGTGTTGTTGTTTGTTCAATAGGTAATGGTGTACTAATTATATTATCACTTTTGGATGAGTTTTTATTATTATGTTTGTTGTATATCAGCATATCTAGTTCTTATCCACTTGACACTTACATAAGAAATAATAGCTTTAGTAATCAGACTGCTTATTTTATACTTTAAGTATAATCTATAATTGTGGTTTCAAATGTAATCTAACTGTAATTATTTCGCCTCTGAAATTAATCAAATCTCCATCTTGATCTACAATTTTTACTTCAACAGAACTAATTCGTTTGACATTTACAGGTAAATATATAACATTCTTAGGAACTTCTGTTATTTTATACCCTGGTCCTACATCAGGCGAGAATTCATGAAGAGTGTGAACAGGAATATTATTAATATATGATCCTACTATTAGATTACATTCAATTCGTATAGCGTTAACTTTAGTTATATTCACAGGTAAATCAGACACATGTGTTGTATTTGACTCCAATTCTTCTTCACTGAAACCTAACAGTTGACCAATAGATCTGTCTCTGTTAAAGTAGACGTTGTGTGTACTTTTAATTTCTGTTTTGAGTGTGTTGTTGTTTGCTTGTATTTTGATAGTAGGCTTAGTTTTCGTTTTTTCGAGCTCTTTTTGAATGAAATTCGCGATGTCATCAACTTCATAAAATCCCACAGGTATTTTAATAGTTTCATAACCTATATGAAATAAGTTATTGCTACTATCCACATTAGGTATTGAATTATAGGTATGAAAATCAACAAGACCACACAGATAATCAGATGATAGATCTATAGGGGGAAAGTATTCAGTTGTTAATATAGATGTATTCCCACTTAAAGTTAATGTTACTGACATGTTGAAGGTTTTAAGTGAAATGAATGATAGTTTTATGTTTACACATTTATTTATATTAATTTACATCAATAAAATTATACAGAAACTTTAAACATAAGTGTCCACATTTAAATGAATTGAAATTTTGATATCTATTATAATTGTATTCTATATTATTTCCTAAATATCTAATAATTTCTAGAGGTGGTTGCACATTACCATAACTGTCAAAGTATTCAACACGATTTCATTTTTTCTGATATGCTACCCAATGTGTACCAGGACCACTTAAATCATCTAGATTCACTATACCACACTCATTTTTATAAGGTTTTGATGGTAGTTTATCTTTCATGAATACAGCTCTAAAGTGCGGTATACTTTTACAATATCTCATTAAATCAATTTCACTTAGAGGTTTATTGGGTAGCATACTTAAAAGTTTTTTGGATTTGGATTTACAAAAAGACTAAGACCTTTCTTATATGGTTTAAGTTGTAATCCTTTTCCCATTGCTACTGCTTCCATAGTTTTATTATGCCGTTGGTTTTCAGCTAGTTGTTCTCTAGCTTGTTTTGCATCTTTGATTACCTTTGCTATTTTTGCTGCACCACCAGATAATGCTCCTATGGCTGAGAGTCCCGCAAAAAGTGGAACTAAGAATGGTAAAATACCGCCTGTTTTTGGAATAGGTATGATGCGAGGTAGTTCAATTGATGATTTTTTTCCTTTTATGGTGTTCTTAGCTGCATTTAATGCTATTCTAATAGCACTGTTCATTTCTTCTGGTTTTTGTGCTTTTAATATCTTACGAGCATTTGAATAGCTTTTCGGAACACTTTACGCGTTTTCACTTTATTCTTCTTCTTCTTATTTGTTGATTTCTTCTTCTTGAGTCCCATACCAAATTTCACTTTAGCTTTCATTGCGTTTGTAACAAACCAAGAGTTTATACGTTCACCAATACTTGAATCTTTTGCCTTTACCCTTTCCCAAGCTTTTTCTGCTAATATTCTGTCAGCTGTATGACGTTGATTTTTGTCCTTATGTTGAGAGTAAAATATACCGTGTTGTTTGCAAGCTTGATCTAACTGATTGATTCCTTGATCACCTCTAGCAAGACGTTGTTGTAGTTTTGTACCATGTCCACAATATTGATAACCAGGAAGATGAAGCTCTACTGGTAACTTATTGATTAATGTATTCACTAATCCTTTACCTTTGCGAGTTTGAGATTGACTAATCATTTTATATGTTTCCTTAGGCAGAAAGATGAATAGAATGATGTTGAAAACCTATAAATTAGATATTTATAGTTGTTTTATCTTTAGTTCTTATCAGTATGCGTTTCATAAAACAACGTGATACATTAAATGTAAAAAATGCAGATTTTGTAACAAATACTTCAAATAATAAAATTAAACATAGTAAGCTATTACCTAACAATGTACGTGCCATTATTGTGGGTCCGTCGAATTGTGGAAAAACAAATGTGATGATGAGTTTACTTAAACACCCAAATGGTCTTAAATTTGAAAATATTTACATATACTCAAAATCTTTATATCAATCAAAATATGAGTATCTTAAGAAACTGATTTCGCCCATTAAAGTGCTAGGATACAACACATTTTCTGAAAATACTGAAATAATGTCACCAGAACAGGCTAAACAAAACTCTATTTTCATATTTGATGATGTTGCATGCAAAAAACAAAATAATATACGCTCATATTTTTGTATGGGACGTCATAAAGATATCGATAGCTTTTACTTGTGTAAAACTTATACACATATTCCAAAACACTTGATACGTGATAACTCAAACTTTATTGTAATTTTTAAACAAGATGAGATGAATTTAAAGCATATTTATAATGATCATGTCAACACAGACATGTCATATGAAAAATTTCGAGATATTTGTTCAAAATGTTGGAAAGATAATTACGGATTTTTAGTAATAAACAAAGATAGTTCATTAGAATGTGGACGATAAAGAAAAGGATTTGATACTGTTGCAATTTGGGAGAACACCTAAAATAGACAAAAAAAAATTGCATTAATAAACGTAAGTAAAATTAGATTAAAAAGAAATTACCTTTTGATCAGTTCCAACGCTGTGTCCCATCGTCCTATTTGCCTGAAAAAGAAAGATAATTAATACGCAAATAATCAAAAAAAAAATTGAATAATAAATCTAAATTTGATGAAAACAGGCTATAAATAAAAGGAACTTCCAATTGAACACCAAATTTTAATAAAATCGGTGCCCAAACCAGAAGCCCCTATTAACTACAGCCCAATCCTAAATAAATGAATAAAATAAATAAAATAATTAAATTAAACAAGAAGGAAAAAAAGGAATAGGACAATAAAAAGAAACAAACACAAAACAAAAACAACAAAGCACACACTTAAAATTCTTTCTTACAACAACAAAACACCAAGCACAATGGTAAACCACTACACAAAAACAACACTACACGAACACAACAAAAAACGTTAAAAATCAATAAGTTTGCGAATTTTCTGTAAAGAAAGTTGAAGATTTTCCAGTGAGAGTAAAAGAATTTTCTCACCTCACTGGAAATCTAACAAAGAATTTCCACAGAACATTCGCGAATTTTGAAAAACACTATAAAGGAAAGGTCACTAAAAACACCGACGTCAGAGTTAATTTTACCAGTGTTCAGTGCGGTGATATTAGCGATTTTTCTTTTGCAAGTGCCACAGTTTTTTCATAATAAAGTTTTTTTTTACTTTCACATAATTTTTTTAATTTCATAGTTTTTTTTTAGTTTCAGTTTTTGGACCTGTTTAAGCTGTTTTAGAGCTGTTTTTGGACCTATGTAAGCTGTTTCAGAGCTGTTTTTATACCTGTTTAAGCTGTTTCAGAGCTGTTTAAAGACCTGTTTAAGCTGTTTTTTCTTTAAAACAACATCATTATGGAAAGCGAGTTAATTAAGAATATTATTAGAACAAGAAAAGTTATTCGTAAGAAATATCAAGCTTTGAAAACTGGTAAAGCAGAAGAAGAAATACAATTGTTTTTAAACCAATTACGCAACCTTTGAAAAAAATAGTAGATAAAACTAATTATCCGGATATTAAAACTGAAGTAAAAGAAGAATGTGAGACTCCATTTAAGTCTAAACGTCTAAAAACTGAATATTCAAGTACACCTCATGAGTATTTAAAAAAGTTAGAAGAGAACTTTGAAACACCTCAAGCAATTAAACAACCTAATTTTTCTCATAAATCGTTCGATAAAAGTTTTGATGAATTACAACAACAACAACCAACATTTTCAAATTCACCGAATCGATTTTTGAAAGAATTGAAATTAAACGAAGATGATATTGATTACAAATACGGACCCCATTTAGATCATGATAAAAATATTTGGAAGATAGGAAACTCTCCGTTTTCTATTGACGAGAAAACTATTGTTATCGATGGAAACTTTTATTCTCTAACACCTGGTTTGATTCAATTATTGTTTTTAAAAAATCCTAATAAAAGGGAATGCACTAACGACGACTTCAAAAATTATAAAAAAATTATAATACAAACAAATGCACATAAACGTGCTTATGATGAAAGTGGACAAATATCTGGAAACAGAAATAAAAAGTATAAGCTTATTAAGGGATTGTTCGAGTCTCATACTGGCTCTGGATTAATGCATTTACTGAAAGAAAAACCTAATTATGTATACTGGGATGATCCAAACGAATTAGTGAATAGATTGAAATTACTACTAGCATCTGCACATGCAGGACATAATAATCACAACAATAAGATATTATCGTATAAATTTATATTCTACATCATGAAATTTATTATTTACATTATGAGCGTTGACAAGTTTGGACGTTTCTCTATTCGGAGACATCATCATGCTACAATTTCTTCTGAACGTGGGCCTCCTGGTCCTGTAGGTTCACCAGGAATAGGTTTTATTCTAACAAATGAAGGAAACTTTAATATAAATTCAAAACGAATGGAAAATCTTGAAAATCCTTTGAATGATAATGATGCAGTAACAAAAAAGTATGTTGATAATGAAATTAATGCTTTACATACTAAACCTATAAAAAAACAAGAAGTCTTTATTGAAAATTATGATAAGATGTTGAATAATTTGAAAAATTCGTCACCACCCGTTCAGGATTCTCTTACAAAAGAGTATTTAGAAAAAGAATTAGAAACATTTCGTCAGGACCTTGCAAAGAACCAGGACATGTTAATAAGTCACTGTGAAAAACTATATGGTTTAAATTATAACATTGGAAATATTCAACAATTTTTATTCGATGAAATAAAGAGAAAACATAAACCTGAGGAATCAATTTTCCCATTAGAAAGTGTACCAAAATAAATCATGCAAAAACAACAACTTGTAGAAGAACTTCATAAACCTGCTAGAAAAAATTTTAAACGGCGACATGTTATAGTAAAAGGAATTAATGATTTGTGGCAAGCTGATTTAGTTGAAATGGGAAATTATTCTTCATTTAACAAAAATTATAAATATTTATTAACTGTAATTGATACTTTCTAAAAATACGCCTGGGTATACCCTGTTAAAACAAAAAATGCTGTAGATGTTACTAAAGCAATGAGTAACATATTTAACACAACACAAACATCACCTACAAATTTACAAACAGATTTAGGAAAAGAATTTTACAATTCACAATTTAATCAACTTATGAAAAAATACAATGTTAGATAGATAGATAGATAGATATTTAGGGGCTATTGTTGCACTTCAACCTTTATAGATCTTTTGTACAGCCCGTGCTTCTCATAGGTTTAGGCTTTTAATGAATCCTAAAATTCTATGAGAAGGTGCACACCAAACTTCTTCTGGTTTTAGAAAAAGTTGATGCATATGTTGCACTCTTTTAGAGGCCAACGCCTCACATTCGCATAAAATGTGTTTTGAGGTCTCCCTGGCCTCCTTGCAGAATCTGCATTTGTCATCCTCTTGTAGCCCAATCCTACTTAAATGATAATTAAGTGGACAGTGCCCAGTGAGAAGACCCGTGATGGTTCTTAACTCATTCCTATTGAGGTTGAGTAGTTTTTTGGAGATGTTAGCTGAAGGTTTAATAAACTCCTTCGCCTGTTGATTACCGGGAGTTTTATCCCAGTGGGAGATACATTTCTTCATTTCCCATTCCCTAATATTATGTTTTATGTGGCTTCGTGGTAGTCCACAGAAGGGTTCTGGTCCGAGGAAATTTGAGTTGGCACCTTTCTTAGCCAGAGAGTCTGCCAGCTCATTACCTCTGATACCTTCATGTCCTGGGACCCATATAAGGTAGACTTTGTTTGTTTTAGCAAGTCTTTTAACAGTCGTTAGGCAGTCCCATACTAGCCTCGATACAACTTTATGTGAATTGAGAGCTTTAAGTGCTGCCTGACTGTCCGAGATTATGTAGACTGTGGCCTTATTGAATCCTTTTTTTAGGCATTCAGTGGCGCACATGTCTATCGCATGTATTTCAGCTTGGAAAACCGATGCATGTTTGCCTAGGGATTTAAAAAGGCTTCTTTTTGGGCCTGTTACCCCTGCTCCTACACCTTGCTCGGTTTTTGAGCCATCTGTGTACCATATTGAGGCACCTTTTTCAAGGGTTATTTGGTTTTCGCGCCATGATTTGCGATCCGGAAATATTACTTTGAATGGCTTCTCAAAGTTTAATGTTGTTTCCATCTCGTCAGTCACTTGACTGATTTGGTAGTTCTTAAATTCTTCAAGGATTTTAAGATTGTGTGTGAGATTACCCGGTTTGAGTTCTCTCTTTCTCTGAAATTTTAAGGCCCAATTAAGTGCCTCTTTCTTAATTTGTATATTAAGAGGAGGCAGATTGAGCATGGCTTCTAGTGCTGCCGTTGAAGTAGTTCTTAGAGCTCCTGTGATACTGAGACACGCTAGTCTTTGTACTTTGTTGAGTCTATTTTGAACCGTTTTTTGATTTGTCTTTGGCCACCATATGGCTGAAGCATACGTGAGTATGGGTCTTATGATGGCCGTGTATGACCAATAAACCATTCTCGGTTTTAGTCCCCATGTTTTGCCAAAGAGTCTGTTGCAGTTCCATAGGGCAAAGGTGGCCTTTTCAATGGACTTGTTGATTTGTTTGTTCCAGGTGAGTTTGCTGTCTAGAATGATTCCTAGATATTTAACTTCATCTGAGAATTCTATTTGTGTTCCTTTTAGGGAAGGTTTCTTTACTTGTATTTTCCTTCTTCTAGTGAAGGGTACAATGGTAGTTTTGTGAGGATTTATGGATAGATTTTCCTTACAACACCATTTGTTAATAAGGTTTAGAGCCTTTTGGATTTGCATAGATATTGTATCATCATCTATGCCTCTAACTGTTATTACTAGGTCATCTGCGTAACCTTGTGCTTCAAATCCTAGAGAATCAAGCCTGTATAGTAGATCATCAATTACTATAGACCATAGCAAAGGTGATAGAACCCCTCCTTGAGGGCAACCTTTGACGGCTTTAATCGTCATTGATTTTTCTCCTAACGTAGCTTCGATTTCTCTTTGACTAAGCATTGCTTTAATCCAGTTAATTGTTGGGAGTTCACATCCCTTATTTAGGGCAGCCCTCGCAATTGATTCAAATGAGGTGTTGTCAAATGCTCCCTCAATGTCAATAAATGCGCTTAGCGCTATTTGTTTTGTGTCCATAGCTCTGTTTAACTTGTAAACTAAGCTGTGGAGAGCAGTTATAGTAGATTTGCCTGCTTGGTAAGCATGTTGATTAGCATTTAGAGGCTTTTTCACAAGAACACTGTCTCTAATATGCTGATCAATTATTTTCTCCATTGTCTTTAGGAGAAAAGAGGACAGGCTAATAGGTCTATATGACTTTGGCTGGGCAACAAGACTTTTGCCCGCTTTGGGAATGAAGATCACTTTCGTTTTTCTCCACAGTTTGGGAATATAACCTAGTCTAAAGCTTGCTTTAAACAAGTTAGTTAGGTTCGAAGAGATCCGTTCAGCACCCTTTTGCAAGAGTGCTGGGTAGATACCGTCTCCCCCTGGTGCTTTGTATGGTTTGAAGCTATTTATCGCCCATAAGATTTTTTCTTTTGTAAAAATTTTATTGGCTAGACTATGAGTTCTATTTGAAACCCTTGTATGAGTTTCTTGTAGAACAATCTCGCTCTTTAAGTTTGTTGAGCCTGGGAAGTGTGTACTTAGTAATAGTTCTAAGGTTTCTTCCTGGTTCAGAGTGTATTCCCCATTAGGTTTTTCTAGTAAACCTATTCCGTTGGAGTGTACTTTTGAGAGAACTTTGTGAAGTCTTGCTGTTTGAGGTAACTCTGTAACACTCTCACAGAAGCTTCTCCAAGTTTTTCTTTTGGATTTCCTTAGTTCTTTATTGTACGCCGTTAAAGCTTTTTTGTACTCGGACCACTCTCCAGTACGTTTAGCTTTATTGAATAGTCTTCTGACTGAAGACCTTAATCTGCTTAGCTCCCGGTTCCACCAGGGAACATCTCTAGCGATCTGCTTTGGCTTTACCGGGCAGCTGTCATTAAAATAACTTTGCAGGGAGTGTTGTAGTCTAGCCGCTGCTAGATCTAGTTCATCTCTGGTATCTATTATATGTTCCTGATCTATGCGATATCTCAGGAGTTCATCATATAAAGTCCAGTTAGTACATTTAGGGTTTTGATTGAATTGGATGTGTGAAACGTTTGCTTTTATGTCAAATCTAATGTGCATATGATCTGACATAGAAGTTTCATCCGACACATGCCAATCAATAATTTTTTCAGAAATACTTGGTGTAGACAGGGTTAGGTCAAGGACTTCCTGCCTAATGACATTTCTAAAGTTGGGTTTATTGCCTACGTTATTAACTATAATATTATTACAATTAATATATTCTAAAAGGCACTCACCTCTTTTGTTAGTGTCTGAGCTTCCCCATAAAACATGATGAGCATTGGCATCACAGCTCAGAATCAGCTGGGTGTTGTTCTCCTTGCAGTACTGTACTAGTTTGTGAGTTGAGCTAGGTGGAGGTTCTGCTTCCGTGCTGTCGAAGTAAGCGGAGGCTATTATAGCCTTTTGCTTACCCGACTCTGTAGGCACCTCCAACAATACTGCCACCAGGTCTTGTGAGATAAATCCTGGAATTGGAGAAAAGTTTATATTGTTTTTTATCAACAAGGCTGTTCTGGGCCTGTTGGATTTATTATCGTAAATTAGCTTACAATTTGGTGTGTTGAGTCCTTTTATTTGTCCTCTCAATGTCCATGGTTCTTGTATTAGTCCCATGTCCATGTTGTCCTTGATAAACCTTCGGCAAAGCACATCTGATGCAGCTTTGGAATGGTGAAGGTTTATCTGTAGGCATTTGATGTTGGTAGACATCTAAGGTTTGCCTCGATTGGAGTTGGGACTTTCGTCCTTTGCCCCTTTCTTGGGTTTACCTTGATGTTTACCATATTTTTTGGCTGCTATTTTGGCCTTTTCTGTAGAGGTTTTGGAGGTTGAGGCTGCTGGTTCTGTGTGGACTTTCTTGCCCTCACTTTCTTCCAGCTTTCTCTTTCCTCCTTCACCTCTACGACGAAGTCTGACTTCTCCGAATTTGAAACTAACTTTGAAGTCATTCTTCTTCAAGGCTTCCATAGACTTATGATCCACGGACAGAGTGACCAAGGCGGACGTTTTTTCATTGGCCCTTCTAATGATACGCCAATCGTCCACGTTGTACTCATTCTGGCCTTTAATGAGTCCTAATATGTCCTCACTTTTATCTTTTGCACTATTAGGGAAGTGACCAACCAGTATCTGAGTGCGAGGAATATCTTTTTCCTCGACCATCACCAGGTTTGCCCCTTCCCATGGCTTCAAGTCTCCGATTAGCTCTTGAAGCCATTTCTTAGTGCTTTCGTTAGCGCACCTTAAAACCAGCCATCCCGGTTTATAGGTGGCACCAAGGAATTTTGGTTTTGTTTGGTTGTTCTTTTGTTCGATTATCTTTTTCAGAATCTGCTCTTGAATGGCACTCATTTGCTCAGTTGTCAAGAGAGCTTCTGGAAAAGATTTCGACAAAATACCAACTTGTATACTTTCCACAGCTTGCTTAAAGCTTGCTGTGGAAGGCATATCTTTTTCTTTAGGTTGAGAAATAATCTCGACCTTCTGAGGTTGTTTGACTTTTTTAGAGCCAGAAGCCTCAGAAGTTGAGTCGTCAGAGCGGCTTCTCTTGAGATTATCTCCCATTTTTTTTGGAAGAGGTTGAAGAGCCCGCAAACGTGCCTCGTCAACGCCTAGGCCTTGTTGCAGTAGTTTCTTCATTCTCTTCCTACCAGCTCCACTGAGTTTCATCCTCTTATCAGAGTCTTTCAGTTTCAACTTCTGTAATGAAGTTTCAACTTCATCCTCTTGATTTTGGATGGTTTCAGCTTCGCTGTCTAGCAAGGATGACACATTTGTAATTGTGTCATCGTCGCTGTCATAAGATTCGCTTAAGCTATCTAAGCTTTTAGCTCCTCTTATGACTTTGTCAACCATAGGAACTGTTTCCTGGGTTGATGTTTGTGATGTTGATGCTTTCAGAGGTGTATCACCCTCATTATTTTTGTTTTTAGGATCATCCATACGTGTTTCCACGAGTAATAGGGAAATAAACAGTCAGCCAAGGCAGAGCCCTTGTACCTTGAGAAGGCTTTTAATTGAAACTGGAGGTCGCCTGGTATCCAGAGTTCGCATATTATCGACTAGGCTCTCCCCTAGCCATGCATCCCTGGGCATATGCTGTTCCACCCTTGGATTGGATGCCCAGGCTACTGTTGGCCAGATCTTCAGCAGAGACATGATTGTACTGAAGATCTGTTACCAGTGGCACCACGAGGAGGTCGTAGCCGGACTTCCGACAATTCAATAGTTACGGCATGCTCCATTTGTACGATTTCGCATGTTTATCCCCCTATTGAAAGGTCAGCAGCCACCTTCGAAATAGGATGAAATAAAAACAAGTTAAATATGTACATATTACCTAATTTAAAATTCATTTTATAATCGTCATAATCAATTTTGTAATTATTTTTTTAAAAATACAAATGGATTTATTACAACACTATTTGGTATTTTTGTTTAAAATAGTGTTGAAAGTGTAAATTTGTTTTTGTGTGCAATTTTTTCAACTGTTCTAAAATTTTAACAAGGTCAGTTTAAATTAGTTCAAATTATCGAGTTTACACTGTTAGGTATAATTTCTACTTCTTTTCTATTGAATGAATGTTGAAAATCATTGTTGCAAGTTTTATGAAATGTTATTCTGGTTGTACTTCAAAATACATGGCATAAAAATGTTATTTGGTAACAATAAAATCTTTTTTATTTCACTTTAAATTTGTTTTAAATATTTTACAAATTTTATGTACGTAAAATAATTTTTATGAGAAATTTGTTATTTAAGTTAAAAAAAAAAAAAAACTAAAAAACTTGAAAGTTGACAAAAAAGGAAAAAAAATCATATTAGCGACTAGGTTCTCCCCTAGCCACGCATCCCTGGGCATATGCTGTTCCACCCTTGGATTGGATGCCCAGGCTACTGTTGGCCAGATCTTCAGCAGAGACATGACCGTACTGAAGATCTGTTACCAGTGGCACCACGAGGAGGTCGTAGCCGGACTTCCGACAATTCAATAGTTACGGCATGCTCCATCGGTCTTGTACGATTTCGCATGTTTATCCCCCTATTGAAAGGTCAGCAGCCACCAAATACAATGTTAATCATTATTCAACATATAGCATATTGAAGGCATCGATTGTTGAACGTTCTAATAGAACATTGAAGGAGATGATGTGGAAAGAATTTAGTATGAATGGATCATATAAATGGATTGATAATGTAAAAGCGTTAGTTGCCAAATACTATAACACTATTCATCGAACAATAAAAATGTGTCCAAAAGATGTTAATAAGAACAATGAAAAACTTTTATTAAAAACAGTTTACAATAACTTAAAAATTTTTCATAAACCAAAATACAAAGTGGGGGATAAAGTACGAATAAGCAAATATAAACATATTTTTGAGAAGGGATATACACCCAACTGGACCACCGAGATTTTCACGATTACAAAAGTTCAAAACACAAATCCCATAACGTATCTTTTAGAGGATTATGAGGGACAACCAATTGAAGGAGGTTTTTACGAAAAAGAAATAATTAAAACCAAACATCCAGATCTTTATTTAGTGGAAAAAATTTTAAGAAGAAAAGGAAAAAAAGTTTTTGAGAAATGGCTAGGATTTTCTAATCAACATAATTCGTGGATAGACGAGAAGGAATATTGAAAAAATTAATAAGAATGTATTATTATAAATATAGAAAATCTTTATTTCCAATAAAATTCAAATATGTTTTGTTTACATAAAAAACAAGTTAAATTATTATTATTTTTTATAAATATAGAAAATCTTTATTTCCAATAAAATTCAAATATGTTTTGTTTACATAAAAAACAAGTTAAATTATTAGTTTTTATAAAATTTAATATTACATTTAAATCGTTAGTTTTTATTTCTCCTGAAACAGTTTCTAAATTCATGGGGAAATATTCATGCTTTTTACAATTATTACAAAATTTAATATTTTTATTATTTTCAAAATACTTAACAAAATAATGAAATGTTGATGTTGTTGATGTGAACTTCTTCTTCTTCTTCTTCTTCTTCTTCTTCTTCTTGAAACTCCATATCTAAATTGTTGTTGATTTGAACTTCTTCTTCTTCGTCGTCTAGAAACTCCATGTTGTAGGTTTCAAATAGCTCCTTCAGAAACTCTACAATTTCTTTTTTAGCAAATTGAGTTTTCATTTTTAAAAAAAACCGACAAAAACACTTTATTAATCAACACAAAGTTATAGTCTTGAAATTAATGAATTATAATAGTATTTCGCATATGCTTTATATACTCTCGAATGTATTATAAAAACTTAATAATCGATAACGCTAACACTTTATCAAGTCATCTAATTCGGAAGCAAAACACTTTGCTAAGAAATTGTTTATCTCTTAAAATTTAAAGTATTTTTTAGTTAATCAAAAACAATGATGTAGCATAATCCGTTTGAAATAAACAAAATTTGCTTCAATATGATTACAACAAAAGGTTAAATAAACTTTTTTGCTATTCTTAACCTAAATAAGCTTTACACGGATAACATACAATTAGAATTTTAAACTAGAACAAACATGTCGCAACATGTTTAGGACTGATAAAGTACACGTGGCACGTGAATCACAGAACTTTAATAAGTAGCAAAATACTTTGTTAAGAAATTGTTTATCTCCTAAAATTTAAAGTATTTTTTAGTTAATCAAACACAATGATGTAGTATTATAATCCGTTTGAAATAAACAAAAAAAATTTGTCGAAACATGTTTAGCATTGATAAAGCATACGCGAATCACAGAACTTTAATTAACTGCAAAATACTTTTCTCCTTACATGATTAGCTGTGATAAAGTACATGTTACCCATAATTTTTTTAATAAGTTTTCATAAACTGAAATGAAAATAATAAAATATTAGATTTCTAATATAAAATACAAAAATTATTAATATAAACTGATATTATTGTTAGATTTAATAATTTATGTTTTTTCTTACTAAGTTCTGCTTCATTTCATAAATAATCATTAATAAAAGTCAACTCATCCACAAAATTATTAACAGTTAAGCAGCATTATTCAGAGTGTAAAGATGGATTTTGAAAGCGAGTTTTACGCAGATTATTTATCAGACGAAGATAGGAGAAATCTTGTCTACTATCGAAAATATATACAAAAATATGAAAACATGGAAATACCGGACCAGATACATGTGTTTGTAGTTATAGACAAAATAAAGTTATCAAATTTAAAAATGAATTTGAAAAATTATTGAAACTTTACAAGAAAGTTATTGAGTACTTAGAAGAAGGAAATCTGGATATAGTACATGATATTTCATTTTTTCTAAATGAATTCGATACATTTTTTTTTAACACAAAATCATATGGACAAGTTGTTTTTAACAAAAAAGAAATTGAAAATATTCGAGAATATTTAAACAGCAGCAAAAGTGAAGAATATACATCAAACGGTCATTATTTTGCATGTTCTTATCCTGGAGACAATGAAAATATTTGTGAATGTGATTTAATAGAAGAAAAACAAAGAGAAAAAACTGATAGAGCTAAAGAAGCTATTAGACTTATAGAGGAATTTCTTGGAACAATATATTATAATTATTTTGCTGATTATTAGTTAATAAATAAAAACACTTGATATTCATTTAAAAAATTGTTTTTTTATTGATTTTATATTACATTATAAAAACCAGGTAAACTTATATTAAATTGTTGTGAATATTCATCCTAATTCATATTAGCTTCTGTTTCTGTTGAATATTGCTCATCTGCTTCTGATTGTATAGGTTGTTGCTCATTCACTGGTATTTGAAGTACTTGTTGTTGTTCTTGAAGTTCACTAAAGTCTATACTGTAAGCTTTTCCTACCTGACCATAGTTGATTAAGTGATATTTTCCCTTGTTCAAACCTGCTATCACATTATCTGATAATTTATTATACTTTTCAGGCAAATTCAATCGTTGATTTCCTTCTAACTCAAGCAAAATTCGATCACCAAATTTTGTATTAACTTTTTCTGCACCGATGATTTTATATGGATGGTTTTTTACCATATTTCCCAAGTTTAAGTATATAATGCTTCGGAATGATTTTAACTCCTCCAGCTCAGAAGCAAATACTTTGTTAAGTTCATCTCTTACAAGTTTATCTTCTTGTTTCCGTTTAACTAGTTTTGATGTCTTCAGCGCTTTCTTTGAACTTACTTTTTCAGGTTTCTGCACTTCACTCATTTTACAAACTTTAAGATAAAATTTAATAAACACTTTGAAATTCCACGACGAACTGATACCGTTTGTAGAAATCGTCTCCATTTATAGTCAAAAATCTTATCCCCACTCTTTTTCTACTGCTTACAAGTGCTGACAAAATCTTATCCCCATTCTTTTTCTACTGCTTACAAGTGCTGACAAAATTTACACACACAAGTAGTAAGTATCCCACCTCTCCATATAAAATGTATTACGTGACGTAGGGACAGATATACTGGAAAAAGATTCAGGTGCCACTTCTGGTATGGTTGTTGCAGTGGGAGAAAGTGGTAAGTATATTGAAAACGAAAGGTGAGATATTGAAAAAATTGATGGTGAAAGAGTTGACGGAGGTGTTTGTGATAAGTGTAAAAGAGTAAAAAACAGGTGTAAAATATGTGGATAACCTTGAAAAAGTGTTGGTAAAAGAGTCGACAGGGTGTCGTTAATGTGTGAAAAAAAGAGGAGAACAGGTTTGAAATACTTGTGATAACTGAAAACGGAGTTGATTAGGTGCCACTTACATGGGTGCATGCAAGACGGTGGTAATTTTTATAAGAGAGAAAAAGGAAAGATGTATTTACGAAATTGTCTGTAGGCACTCCTACAGTATAGGATACCATGTTTTTCTTACTTGTAAAATCTTACAGTGATCTTGTTTGCCATGTTTTTTAGTTGTAAAATTACGCCCATATAGGGATGTACCGGTGATCATGTTTTTGTTTACCTGTGACTGTGTTTTTGTTTACCTGTACCGGTGATTATTTTTTGTTTTACCGGTGATTGTGTTTTTGTTTACCTGAAAAGTAAACAATGAAGCAGGTGCTTGAATCGGTCAATGTGTTAAATGAAAAGGGTGTTTACAAATTTTAAAAAAATTTATTTTCGTTGAAGGAAGTTACAAGAAATAATTTTTTATTCATTGTTGATGAACTTGAGTTTGATGAATCCACCTCTGGAATCGTCTTGGCCTTCGAAAACTAGATGATTATCAACGGTCTGGTTCAGTTCGTCTATTTGGCGCTGGGTTTTGATTTTTTCTGAGAAGCGAGGTGGCAAGAAAGTGTATGTTTTGTTATCGAAATGAACGGTGATCCGCATACCGTACTTGGTTTTGATGATTTTAAAACATTTGATTTTGTACTTTTTGTTGACTTCGAGCGTCGTGAGTGGAACCAGGGTGTCAGAATCACCCTCTGCTACTGTATTGAGAAGATCTAAAGTACTCTAGAAAAAAGAATGTTATAATATATACATATTTTTGAAAAATGTAAAACTTACCATTGGAAGAATCTTTTTTGAAAATGATGTCTAGTTTTTAGAATTTTTCAATTTTATCTATTATTTTGAGAAGTAACTGTGCCTTTATATACTCTAACAAAAACAGATTTTCTAAACGTTATTCATTCTTGTATATAATATTTTTTGTACGTTTACAACTTTGTTTAAAATAAAAAGTGAAAGGTACAATTCAATTTTTTAAAAAGAAATAATAAACGATGATACAAAAAATTCAATATTTTATAAAAATTATTGATTTCCTGTGTAAAATTAACGTGATAAACTATATTTTACAACTTTGTTGCAAATATATAAATTTAAGAATAACATAAATTCTTGAAATAAAATTCATATTGACAATTTTTAAAAAACTATTGACTTTTTACGTAAGATTTTTTTCATATGTTAAAAATAACCTTGTAAACAATATTTTTTTAAATGGGTACAATTCAATTTTTTTAAAAGGAAGAATAAACGATGATACAAAAAATTCAATATTTTATAAAAATTATTGATTTCCTGTGTAAAATTAACGTGATAAACTATATTTTACAACTTTGTTGCAAATATATAAATTTAAGAATAACATAAATTCTTGAAATAAAATTCATATTGACAATTTTTAAAAAACTATTGACTTTTTACGTAAGATTTTTTTCATATATTAAAAATAACCTTGTAAACAATATTTTTCAACTGTATTATAAATATTACTTAAAAATTAAGAATAACATACATTTTTGAAGTGAAAGTGAACTTTGTTTTTGAATTTATTAAAAAATCTTAAAAGGTACGGTGTAAAAATAAATTTAGAATTGGAGTGGTATTTTTAATATGAAATATATAAAAATTTTCATATAAATATCGGTTGATTTTTAAAAATTTATATCAGTTCCCAGGTTTTCATAAGACATACTAGGTTAGATCATCAGTTTCCAGCATTTTCAAAAAGGTAAGTAAATCTTTTTGAAAATACTGCTACAGTTAGCGCTTTGATGCTATGTAGCTGATATGCTTTGCATATTTTGTCATCACGTTTTTGTCTTATTAGGAAAAAACTGCTACAGTTAGCGCTTTGATGCTATGTAGCATTTTTAACTTTTTTTTGTTTTAATTTTTCTCTCTTCAAACATTTTTTGTTTATAATTTATATACAGACTGATGTCAAATTTCAAAGAAGACGTGAAACAGTCTTTGAACGGCCCTAAACCCTTAACAATAGAAGAATACTGGAGGCGAAATAAAAACAGGACTGCTTCTGCTTCACAAACGGAGCAGATTAAAAAGAAAAGCCGAGGAGGACAGCTGGTAAAGTTTAAGAGGGAACAGGCTGAACTTCATCGGCTGATAAATATCACGTCGAATAAAGAATTAAAAGAAAAATTTAAAAACGAATTAAAAGAAAAAAAATCTATTTTTAAAAAATATAGTAAAGAAAAAAAACAAGAAAATCAAAAAAAGAGAAAATAAAATGTAAAAAATAATACAAATAAAAAAATTCTTTAATTTAAATTTTTTACTTAACCTGTTAAATAAATAAAAAAGTTAATTTATACTAAAAGTGAAAAAGTAAAAGTTAGCAAACATGTCTACAAAAAAAATAATTTCTCATTTAGAAAACACTTTAGAATTAATTATTGACATTTTCATTGAAACATTGAGAATTTTACTTAAAAAAATTAGGGATAACAATGTAAGACTTTCTTATGAAGAAAAATATTCACTGTTAAATATTTTGGTAAAATATTCAGTTTTAAAAAATATTCCACTATCGTCTGATATAATAGGAGAAACAATTACTTTTCTTGATACCGCTGAAGTAAACAACTCTCAGGTTCAACAAATTGAAAAAGATAAAAATAATTTAGGGGAAGAAATAAGTAATGACATAATTCAGAGTGGTGGTGGTTCAAACACCACTTACGAATTATTATCTAAAGAAAGAATATATTTCAAGAAATTTAATCTTGAAGGAATAAAAATGGGATTTCGAATAAAAGATTTTAGTAATACGGGTGAAAATTTGTTGGAAAGCATAGAAAAAGTGTTTGATAACGTTTTTAAAGATATAGTGTCAAATTCTGTGAAAGGAAGTAAAATCAGTTTTTCTATTTCACTTCCAAATTCTCCTCATGTGAAACCTATTTGGTCCAGTTTGAGACCTATTAACCAAGTGAATGGTGAATACATTATTGGTTTAATTTCAAATGTCAATCAGTCTAACGCTACTTTTCTTTCAGATGATATTTTACAATTAAATGCAGATATTGTAAATTTTCCTTTCGGTGGGGGAAAAATAAACCCAAATTATGTAGAAGAGAATGAAGTTTTAGTTAGAAAAAACAGTATTATTGATGTAGGAAAAGAAAAAGATGTTAATTGTCTTCCAAGAAGCATTTGTTACGGTATTGAGATGATATTACTAAATTTCAACAAAAAATGTAATTCTTCCGTTATCAAATCTCTGGATACGTTAGCAAAGAGATTGTGTAAAGATGCAAAAGTTGTTCTCAGTGATAAAGGTTGTATGTTACAAGATCTTTACAGATTTCAAAAATTTTTAAAAAACTACCAAATAATAGTATTTGACAACATGAAAGATTCTAGTTCAATTCTATTTAAAATTCCATTTGAAAATAATGAAGTTAAAAAAATTTTTCTTTATTACTCTCAAACATTAAAACACTTTTTTGTAATAAAATCTTTAACAGGGTTTTTCAACAAAAAATATGCTTGCTCATTTTGTGACAGGCTCAGTAATAGTAATTTACACAAATGTGAATCGAAATGTCTTTACTGTAATTCTTTTCCTCCATGTAGTTTTGTTCAAAAGATGAAACAATGCAAAAACTGTAATCGTGTTTTCAGAGGTGAAAATTGTTTTAACAATCACCTTCAAAATAAAATCAGAAATAAGACTGTGTGTGACACTTTTAAAATATGTAGACTATGTAATAAATTTCTACTTCTTACTAAAAGACTAGAAAATGAGCATGTGTGTAACGAGTTCTTTTGTCAAATATGTGTGAAAATTGTACCAGCACAACACCGATGTTATATTAAACCATACAAAAGAAAGATAAATAAAAAATTTTTATTAATATTTTTCGACTGTGAAAGCACTCAAAATACGTTATTTGAAAATAGTGAAACAGAGTTTTTACATATTGTAAATTTGATTGTTGCACAACAAGTGTGTCACAATTGTTACAAAAATACGAATATAGAAGAGCGTTGTGATGTTTGTGGAGACCGACAACACATCTTTGAACACAATAGTAATACAAATGTTATAAAACGTTTCATAGATTATTGTTTGAAACCTCGTTCTTCTACACCTAACATTTTCTGTATTGCACATAATTTGCAAGGGTATGACGGCCACTTTTTAATTTCTGACCTTCTAAGTAGAAATTTAAAAATAGAACCAATAATGAATGGAAGGAAAATAATGAAACTGTCATGCGGACAAGTAACATTTATTGATTCCTTGAACTTTTTAGCGTTTCCCCTTGGAAAATTTCCACAAGTATTTGATATCAATAATTATGTAAAGGGATATTACCCATTCTACTTTAATACAGTAGAAAATATTAATTATGTTGGTAAATATCCACCTCTAGTAATGTATGGACACAATACAATGAGAACAGACGAGAGAGATAAATTTCTTAAGTGGTACAATAAAATTTCTAACGGGGTTTTTGATAATAGAAAAGAAATGCTTAAATACTGTACAAACGATGTCACTATTTTACGTTTAGGATGTACGAGGTTTATGGAGGAATTTCTTAACGTCACACAGATAAACCCTTTCGTAGAATCTTTGACTATTGCATCAGCTTGTATGCTTGTTTTTCGGAAAAACTATTTGAAAAAAGATACTTTGGGTATAATGCCTAAAAATGGGTACTATAAAACTAAAAACTACTCAGTTGTTGCTTCAAAATGGCTCGCATGGCAGAATTTGAATGCAAACAACAAAATTATATCTGCAAACAATTTAGGAGAAGTAAAGTTAGAAAAATGTGGAATGCAAGTAGATGGTTTTGTTTCAGAAACAAATACAGTATATGAATTTTTTGGATGTTTTTATCACGGTTGTAAAGAATGTTTTAAAGTGCAAGAAGTAAATGCAAATAGGAATCTTGAAACTTTACCTCAAAGATATGAAAGCACAATGAGAAAAATTGAAGCAATAAAGCAACATGGGTATAATTTGATTTTTACGTGGGAATGTGAATTTAAACAGTTTCTTAAAAAAAATCCTGATGTAGACAAAAAACTTAATAAGTACATTGAAAACATTGTTCCTCCTCTTGAACCACGTAATGCTGTTTTCGGGGGAAGGACTGAAGTATTCAAACTATATCATAAAGTCAAAGAAAATGAGATAATAAGATACTTGGACTTTACAAGTTTATATCCTTATATTAATAAATATTCACCTTATCCTGTGGGACACCCTGAAATATTAAGGAACGATAATTTACCTACACTGTCTCAAGTACTTTCTATGCATGGTTTCATTCTATGTTCAGTAATTCCACCAAACAATTTGTTTTTACCTGTCTTACCATTCAAATGTAATCAAAAGTTGTACTTTCCACTCTGTAGAAAGTGTGCAGAAGAAAATAGAATATCTGAATGTCGTCATGATAATGAAGAAAAGGAAATTATTGGTACTTGGGTAATACCTGAAGTCTCTTTAGCTGTTAGAAAAGGGTATCAAATAAAAAAGATATTTGAAGTTTGGAAATACAACTACACTGTATACGATCCAAAAACAAAAACTGGGGGTTTATTCACAGAATATGTTAACACTTTTCTAAAAATCAAGCAAGAGGCAAGTGGGTGGAGTTCTAAATGTAAAACTGATAAAGAGAAAGATGAATTCATAAAATCTTATGAAATCAAAGAAGACATTGTTTTACAGAAAAGTCAAATTAAGAAAAATCCTGGTAAGCGTAATACAGCAAAAATCTGTTTGAATTCTTTTTGGGGGAAGTTTGCACAGAAAGAAGATCGAACATATACAAAAGTTATTAATAACTTCAAAGAATTTTGCAACTTTATACAATCTCCTGGTATAGAAATTTGTTCTATATATCCAATTAATGATAACACTGTTTGGGTTACATGGAAGTATATAGAGGAAAATTTACATCTTTTACCTCACATCAATATCCCAGTTGCTGCGTATACAACAGCTTTTGCCAGACTAAAGCTTTATGAGGCACTGGAACAAGTTGGAAATTCAATTTTATACTGCGACACAGACAGTTTAATATTCGTAGATGATAAAACAAAGCCTGCTTCATTTGTAATTTCTGACTTTTTAGGTGATCTTACTGATGAAGTTGAAGGTTTTGGTCCTAATGCCTTTATTTCAGAATTTGTGAGTACTGGGCCAAAGACTTATAGTCTTAAGATTGATACTGAAAATGGTCCTGAGTATGTCACGAAATGTAAAGGTATTTCAATAAATTTTGAAAATTCAAAAATTGTTAATTTTGGAAATCTTAAGTCCATGGTGACTAATGAAAGTACAGATAGTGGTGTAATTGTAAAATACGATAAAAAAATTAAACGTAAACGACCTGGAATTGTTATATCTTCGGTAGAAAATAAACACTTATCGTTCACATTTGACAAAAGAGTAGTTACAGATGAATATTTTTCTTACCCTTATGGATTTAAGAAGTTTAAACGTAGTAGTTAAGTAAAATCTTATATCTCTTAGTTTTTAAGAATAAGTTAATTTTCTAAATAAGTATCAGTTATGTATAAATATGTGTGTAACAAAAACGATTTTGCATTTATTCTTAACTATTTGTTCTATTATAGTCACGAAATGAAGAAATTTATTTTCGACATCCAATTTGTTACTGGTAATAATGGACAATACTTTGTAAAAGAGCTTGCAATACTACCATTTGGATCAGTACAACCAATATTTCATCACTTTTTACCGCCATACCCACAAGAAGAACTAACAGTAAAAGCATATAGACAAACTAAATATGAGAAGGAGAAAATAAACGGTTTATGTTGGGAAGATGGTGTAATTAATTACAATGATTTACCAAATATATTGAGAAACTTTAATGATTCTGTAATATATGTAAAAGGAGAGATCAAAGCAAATGTCATCAGAAAATATTTAACTGGAGTTGAGATAATACAAATAAAAACACCTAAATTAAGTGAGCTAAAAAAATTTCAAATATATTGTAAAATTCATGGAAAAAATCCAAACAACTGTTGTGCTGTACAAAACTGTTTAAATATTTACATATACATGTTAATAAATAAGATTATTGATTGAAAAACAATTTTTTATTTTACAAAATACTAAACTAACATTTATTTAAAATCTAATTCTCCAAAAACGTTTATATATTCTGTAAATTTTTTTACAAGCTTCACATTTAACATCATCCAAAGAATCATCAAATCGGTTGTATATAGGTGATTTGTTGTTGATTACATCGTAGTATATGTGTTTACTACCACATCTTTTACAATTTATATTCATTGTATAACAACAAATCTGATTACTAATACCCCATACTGATTTGTATGAATTAAATTTACAATACTCATACTCTATATACACTTCATAATCAGAATTTGGATAACGCTTTATACATCTTTTCAGTTCCTTACGTAGTCTGCCTTTGTTATATACATCAAGTGTTGGAATATTACTCAAAGTAACGATAGTTTTTGTATTTTCCATGCTAATAAAAGAAATTTTTAGGTTGAAGTTGATGTGAGAACATTAAATAAAAAGACAAATTTTTTGTTTATAACCTTTATTTATTCTAAACCAATCATAGAAAAAGTAAGATTAAAACTACAAAACAATGGTATTTCATAAAAAAGTCTAGAATAGTTTATATGTACATATGAAGTGCGCGGTGGTACAAAAAAATCTTCATTGGCCAATTTGAATACATTTTTCTCCTTACATTTAACTACGTATTGATTAAAATATTCTTTCACGGCGTTCGAAGCGTTGTTATTATGAAACATAACGATATTGAAGAATTCCATCATGTCAAATAACCTTAGAACTTCAAGATATTTCAATCGAATGCTTCCTTTGTCGACTGGTATTCTGAATTCTTTTTCTAATCCAAGCTGGTTTTGTGGTAAATCTTCACCAATCTGTTGCTTCAAGTTATTGAGATAGTTGTAAACTGGAACCCATCCAGAATAATTTGTAGAGACAGGAAAACGTTTATAATGATGAAAGATAATTTGAGCTTCAAATGTAGATGTGTCAAATCCAAGTACGATTTTCCGGTCTTTGCATTGTTCCAAAAAATATGTGTAATTCAACAATAGATTATCACAAGCTACTAACACTTTCTTCCTTTTAGGTAATTTCACATCTTTCTTATCAAACTCTTCTATATTACGTTTGGATGCCATTTCTTAACAGAAAACTAAAGTCCTGAGATCGAATTCGATGCTTTTATACTCTTAATTTTTGTGCTTTACAATGTTGATTGCAATAAACCCCACCACTTTGTAAAAACTTCTTTAAATAGATTTTTCGAAATAAATTAAGTATTTTATTATCGTTGGATGTGAAATCATGCGATGAAAAGTATTTAAGAAAACTTCGCAAGTTATTGCCCTTACAACGGAAATAAAGAAATACACAGCAATAATGTCCGCAAGTAGATGAGAATAAACCTTGTAATCTTTTTTTATTATTTTCGAAGATTTTCGAGTTGACATGTAAAAATGTTTTAAATAATTTATTGTCTGGGTATTTTCCAAATGAATCAAAGTATTCTGCTGGTCCTTTTGTAGGAAAATAAAACGCTACCCAATGTGTTCCACTTTTACTTGCGGGATCAGTATTTGCAATAACACATGCTGGTTTTTTCATTTTTTTAGGTAAGTGATCACATGGAAACACTCCTTTGAAAAATTTTTTTGTAGTAGCATTATTTCTTAACGTATTAACAAGTTCGATCGTGTTCATTCTTGTTCACATGAATTGAAAGTTTCAATGTCTATGACCTTAGTATAAGAGGTTATGTAGTTTTGTAAAAATTCTTTCGTTGCACCTCCACTAACGAGAATAGTTGAAAATTTTGCCAAGGTCTTAATAAGATTTTCATCTAAACGTCTAAGTTCCAAGTTTCCAAATGCATTTATTTGTTCTGCATGCTTGTCACAAGATGTCGGATATTTGTATATTATTTCTTTCGAAAATATTTTATTTTCTGGTGTTAAACCGGCAAAAGATAGTTTTTTAAAGAAGGTTAAACTACCTTCTGACATATATTCAACGTTTACCAAGCAACAACTCATTGTGATTGATTCTGCTTTGTTATTAGCTTGCAGCTATATATATACTTTTAGAAGTTGGTGTATACGTTACGAATTTTATCAATTTCAATACCTGCATCATATTCAGCATACACAATACAAGTCACACTGTTTTTCAATGCTTCTTTGAATCTTCCTTCAATTCTTACTATTCCTTGATTTAGCAAATTACCACATGTAGAATCATATGAATTATCTGAAGTCAAATCAAATGCTAGGAGAAAACAACCATTATCGAAGAATTTTTTTGTTATCTGATGACCTTTATCGAAATAGTGAATTCCAGTTCCTTTGAAAAGTGTCATGTAACCACGTGTACTTATTGGCTTTTCTTTTGAATAATCAAACTCTATAGGTTGATTTGGTACTTGTACACCATTGACTGATAAATTGAATCTTGTAATATTGTTGTGTTTAAAGTTGTACGGATTTTTTTCTTGTTTACCAGTATATGCATCGTTATCTATCATACCAAAAATCAACAAGTTAGGTAATTGACCAATTACTACATTATCTAAAGATAATGTGAATGTATTTGTAGGTAAAGTATACGTTTTAACTTCTACACGTTTGTATGGATATAAAGCATTTGAACGCTGAAGAACAGTTTCATGTGCGAGTAAAATATTTGGATTAACTGTTACATGATTCATGTACATTGTGGCTTCTACAATTTTTATTTGAGGAGAATTACTATCATTTTTAGAATAAAGATAAAATTCTGGTTTCTCGAGTGATAGTATTACACGTAGATCTACTCCATTAATTATCAGTTTTTCTTGATTAAACATATCACCATGGATTTTACCCATCACTTCAACAACATTACTTTTAGCAAATAGCTGAGATCTTTTGAGATAACCTTCAGTTAAGTCAGCCGGTCGTCCAGTGTCTGCTAAGTTTTCAATAATATCCATTTCTTCTTGATCAAAATACCAGCCTACAGATTCTAGATGTGTTGTCGCAGCATCTTTCCCATAATTTAGTAAATTTTCAATGTATGCTCTATAATGGTAATTATTATCTGTTTGTGCAATCGGTTTGCCATTCAGCTGTATTGTACATTGTCTAAAAAGTGAGTGCATCACATTATTGACAACACCAATTGGAAAAGCTTCAACTTCTTCTGTAGTACCGTCACTTTTTGTTACTTGTCTTTTTTCATTTCCCGTATATAATTCTTCTTTTCCATCTTTGAGTTTTATCAACTGCACTTTTAGTCGAAGATAAATACTAGATAAATCACGATACGTATCACCATGACCCAGGGATACAAATTCTAAAACGGATGAATTGTCTAGTGTTGCTATAGGCTTATATGCTACTTCTTCAGTTTTTAGAATATTACTTTGAATAGGTGGAGCAGAAAAAATATCCAGTTCAGATTTCATACATTCTTTATACGACGACATGTTGTTTATTTGTCAAATATGTCTAATACACGTTTACGTAATTTACGTTTACTATTTACACGTTTCTTAGGTGGTAATTTCTTAGATGATGATTTTCTAGTTGATTTCTTCACTCTTGAACGTTTTCTTCGTTTAGAGGATGATTTCAACTGTATTGCTGTGAATGGATTAGCTCTTTTTATAGCCATTCTACTTTTTATACCTTCACCAGTCATTTTATCGAAGATTTTATTTATACTTTTTTGAGCTAATTCTTGGACAGCAGCTTTACCTTGATCTTTTAAAATATCTTTAAAAGGTCTATTACTACTACCTACTTCTTGCCATATGGCTTTTCCTGTCTTAAGTGCTTGTTCTTTTAAAACCTTTGCTCCTGAAGCAACTAAAGGTTGTAAATATCGTAGTAGACCACTGAAGAAACTACCAATACCTCGTCCACGTTGATAAATAAGTGGTGCACGATACAGTTCTCCGATATCTGCTAAATTTCCACCACTTTGAATTAAATAGTATTGTGTGTAATACGAATTCATTTTAGAAATAATGGATAAGTACTATAAAAAACTTGTTGATGAATGAGTATTTATAACTTATCGTCTCTTGAAATGAAGCATTATATAGGTAGGTATATAACTTGGTTCAAAGTTGATTAATTCACCCTGATGATCTGTTATTTTTATAGAAATACTTTCAATAAAAGTTTTTTCGATAGGACAGTATTCTATATGTTCAAATCTTAATATATTTTCACACTCTTTCAGAGGTATTATACGTAAGTATCTTACTAATTTATCACCTATAACACGAGGTTGAATAATATCAGTGTAGACATAAAATATGTTTCTTTTGTAACATTCTGCTGTTAGTTTTTGAGACTCTCGTGGTGTTCTCTTCGAAATGCCATCGACTAATCTTTCTACACTATCAATTTTATCTATTATAGTGATAAGTTCCTGACGTAATCCAGAAGCATCAAATGATTCTTTTATTTCTGATAGAAACACTTCAATATTACGTTTGTCTTGTGGTGTTTGGAGAAATATATCAGTAAGAAAATTAGATAGATTGTCTATGTTTGTATCAAGAGGTACTGGTGTAGTCAAGTATTGACCTGAATTTTCTCTTTCATATGGAACATCCAAAATATTACTACTTGAAGTAATTGTTCTTTGACTAGGTGGTTTAGCACCAAGTGAATCTTTGTTTAACTTATTCAAAACCCTAAAAATCGTATCTCTAATTTGAATAATCCTTTTCTGCTTTTCTTGTTCAGAAAGTGTTTTATCATCAAAGTGCACGTTGCTTATAAAAAGTGTAATGAGATCTTTAACATTCAAGTGTGAAGGTAATGGTTTTTTTATTTTGATTGTTACTCCTAATTCTTCTAAACGAAGTACAAACATATCATGTACTTTACCAGTAATTGATTTTGCTCTGTTCTTAGATCTTTTAATGCTTAGTGCAGGATGTGCATAGTTATCTATTGTATCTTGTATAACAGCATGTTTTCTGTTTCTCCTAGGAATTTGACCGAAAACGTCATCTACGAAAGCTTCAACAGATTCATAATCTTTATATTTTAAAACAACCTTTTCTGAAGTCTTCCTACCCTGGTATATGTGTAAAATAAACTCGTCTAGTTCCTGTTTATAACTTATTTCAGGAATGACTTCATCGAAAAAATCAGTTTCCAATCGATCCCAAATCTTTTTCTTAATATCGTCTAAGTACATAGTGTACCATGAAGGTATAATAGCATTGTAAAATGTTAGTAAGAATGCTGAAAAATTAACTTGTCCTGCTCTGTAACTAGTTTGCTTAAGATTATCATAAGTCCATTCTAGCTTAGCATCTTCATTTACTTTAATACTAATTTTCTTTTTTCCCTGTTGTAGTTGGTCATCCACTTCATCACGCTTCGTTCTTTTAATTCTATTTTCATCTACATCATCAGATTGTTGTCGCTTTATTCCTCTTTTCAAAGATTCTTTCGTATCGAAATTTGGTACAGCAATTTCAGTTATTCCAACATACCAATTTTCATCTAATTTACACTGTCTAGCCAACGAATTTGTAAAAGCTGATAAAGTGTTTTCAGGGTAAAATTTCATCGAATTATTACTTAAAAGACATACGTAAAAGTCATTTTCCTTTATATCCACAGGCATATTTTCAGTGTTTAAAGTTTCTCCCAATTAATTTCTGATTCACTTGCAGCTCGCCCTTTTTCTTGTAAGCGTTTACTTTGACGTACTGCTTTTCTTATAGGAAACGCAAGAGTGTATTGATTAGGATCCAATTTTGAAGGTCTTAATATAGATTGCTTGGCAGGTGACTTTTGTTTTGAACTGCTGGCACTTTCTTCTTGTTCTAATTCCTCAATAATACTGGTGACTTCATCAGTACTCATATCGAGGGGTACAGTATATTGTGTTATACCGTCATCAGCAGTTACCACTTTATAGTCTTTCTTTCGATCTTCTGAAGTTTTCTGTAATTTTGGCGGTGGTTTGAGACTTTTTGCTATTCCACTTGCTGATAATCGTCGTTTAGTAGCAGGTGATAGTGAGTTTCTTGGTGGTGTTGTTTCAAAGAATTCTACATTTGTCTCGAAAGGATTATTTTTATCTATTCCATATAACTCGTTTTTTGTAGGAGAAGTTTGTATTGCGATATCTTTTTTAAGTATGAATTTTGTTTGTGAACCACTATCACGTAAACTTGTATGTTTGTTCACTTTTTCTTGTAATAACGACATATCTCTTTTTCTTTCTTCAATATTTCTACGTTTTCGTTTTACATTCAAATAATTTATTAACTCATTTCTGTATTTGTACCATTTTTCTTTATCAGACAAGTCTTTGTTTTTCAAAATTTTATTCATTTTGTTGTCAAATAAAGACTGGTTATTTAAATCTTCTATATCATTTTTTAATTTTTCGTATACTTCTGGAGACAGAAGTAACATTTTGTTGAGTGAATTATTTCTATACATATTTTTCAATTAATGAACCAATCACACCGGAGAGTACACTTCCTAATAAAGCTGGTAAAAAACCTCCTTGTTGTAATAAGATTTTACGTTGACTCGGTACTGATCGTTTTGCATTAACTAATTTTCTCATGCTCTTTTTATACTTGCAAAGATGATTATATATGTTCCCATGTGGATAATGATTTCCCTTCAGCGTATTCAATGTAATTTCACAAAGAGCTTTAATCACCTCAGGATCAGCATTTTTAATAATTGCATTTCTTAAACATGGTTTAGCTTTTTTCAAAACATATAGCATATGCTTGTTGTCCCTTAATCGTTTCATTCGTGATACCATTTCTCTTGTTTAAACTATCTGGAGAACAATAACACGTTACAAAGTTTTTATTAAAAATATCTGTCCGAAATCTCAAAACTTCGTTAATAGCCTGAGTCAAATCTATTAACAAATAACTGTGTGGTGTTCGTGTAATATCCTTATATATTTTTAATAACTCTGCACTATTTTCAGGATAAACTTGTTTTGCTAGATGAATGAACTGACTTTTATCTCGTGGATTCTTAAAAACTGCTAAATATTTGCAGTTTAGTGATATATCTCGACAAAATTTTCCTTGATGAAATATATTTTGTGTTACAAGAATCACTGAAAAGTTTCTATGATGTGAGCCCTTTGTAAAGAGTTCACATACTTGTTTAGAAAATGCATTCAACATCATATCGTCTAATACAATCAATGTAGGTTCATTCGTACTATTCGTGAATTCGTCAGGTATTGAATCTAAATACTCGATGTTTTTAAATGATATATGTGATGGTAAAGCATGTTGCTCAGCATTACACCATAAAACTTTTTTTACTTGAGGTTGAATTAGCAATGTGTTATTAAGTAGTTTCTCTATAAATGTTGTCTTACCACATCCTGAAGGTCCAGAGACCATCATTGTAAAGGGGTGTGTGAATACCATTTTCGTTTTAGTGCTTCTGTGATTTTTATTGTTATCTTCAAACCAATATTTATATAATTTTTAGTAGAATGAGTAGAAGACAGATTATTAACGAACTACATAAATCAGCTCGTAGAAATTTCAAACGACGTCATGTAACCATCAGAGGAATAGATGATTTGTGGCAAGCAGATCTAGTAGATATGAGTGCTTATGCAGTTAAAAATCGAGGATTTCGTTTCCTTTTGACAGTAATTGATACTTTCTCCAAGTACGCATGGGCATTTCCGATCAAAAAAAAAAGTGGAGAAGAAGTTACTAAAGTAATGCAATCTCTTTTAAACACAAATCGTATTCCAAGAAATTTACAAACAGATGACGGAAAAGAGTTTTTTAACAGCACATTCAAGAAATTAATGAAAAAGTACGATATCAATCATTATTCCACTTTCAGTACCTTAAAAGCATCAATCGTAGAAAGATTCAACAGAACTTTAAAAAACATGATGTGGAAAGAATTTAGTATGAATGGAAACTATCGGTGGATCACTTTATTGAAAAATTTACTAGAAAAGTACAATAAAACAAAACATCACACAATTAACATGCGTCCTATAGATGTCGATTCTTCAAATGAAATACGTTTACTTTCTAATGTGTACAAAAAAGTAAAAGTAAAATCTAAACCAAAATATAAAACAGGAGCTCATGTACGCATAAGTAAATTTAAACATGTATTTGAAAAAGGCTATACACCAAACTGGTCCACAGAAATATTTAAAATAAAAGAAGTTAAAAACACAGAACCAAGAACATATATTCTTGAAGACTATCAGGGTAATTTAATACAAGGAGCATTCTATGAACAGGAACTAGCATCAGTTAAATACCCAGATATTTACTTGGTAGAAAAAATTGTTAAAAGAAAAGGAAATAAAGTTTTTGTAAAATGGCTTGGCTTTCCATCTAAACATAACTCTTGGATTAGTATAAAAGACGTTTTGTAATTCTAGACTTTTGCAGTTACAATGTTGAATTTGAAACAAGAATACGATCGTTTTAAAACCTTTAAAAACTTGAATGTTAACGAAACAAAAGCACAAAAATTCTCAAGAAGTGGATTTTTTTATACCAATCGAAAAGATTATGTAAAGTGCTACTTCTGTTCACTAGAATTAAGTGCATTTAGTTGTCCTACCGAAGTGGAAGCAGAACATTTACGCCTTTCTCCAAATTGTTTTTATGTTAATGGAAAAGATGAATGTGGACCATATGGACAACCAGTAATACAAAAACAGCATTCAAAATTTGAGTATTGCTTGTACAATGTTTTAAAAATTTTCGGTGGAAGTATTATTATAATATCAATTTTATATGAAATTTACTATCTTGTTTCATGCACAAAGAATAAGTAGTTTCAATTCTAAAAACTAGACATCATTTTCAAAAAAGATTCTTCCAATGGTAAGTTTTACATTTTTCAAAAATATGTATATATTATAACATTCTTTTTTCTAGAGTACTTTAGATCTTCTCAATACAGTAGCAGAGGGTGATTCTGACACCCTGGTTCCACTCACGACGCTCGAAGTCAACAAAAAGTACAAAATCAAATGTTTTAAAATCATCAAAACCAAGTACGGTATGCGGATCACCGTTCATTTCGATAACAAAACATACACTTTCTTGCCACCTCGCTTCTCAGAAAAAATCAAAACCCAGCGCCAAATAGACGAACTGAACCAGACCGTCGATAATCATCTAGTTTTCGAAGGCCAAGACGATTCCAGAGGTGGATTCATCAAACTCAAGTTCATCAACAATGAATAAAAAATTATTTCTTGTAACTTCCTTCAACGAAAATAAATTTTTTTAAAATTTGTAAACACCCTTTTCATTTAACACATTGACCGATTCAAGCACCTGCTTCATTGTTTACTTTTCAGGTAAACAAAAACACAATCACCGGTAAAACAAAAAATAATCACCGGTACAGGTAAACAAAAACACAGTCACAGGTAAACAAAAACATGATCACCGGTACATCCCTATATGGGCGTAATTTTACAACTAAAAAACATGGCAAACAAGATCACTGTAAGATTTTACAAGTAAGAAAAACATGGTATCCTATACTGTAGGAGTGCCTACAGACAATTTCGTAAATACATCTTTCCTTTTTCTCTCTTATAAAAATTACCACCGTCTTGCATGCACCCATGTAAGTGGCACCTAATCAACTCCGTTTTCAGTTATCACAAGTATTTCAAACCTGTTCTCCTCTTTTTTTCACACATTAACGACACCCTGTCGACTCTTTTACCAACACTTTTTCAAGGTTATCCACATATTTTACACCTGTTTTTTACTCTTTTACACTTATCACAAACACCTCCGTCAACTCTTTCACCATCAATTTTTTCAATATCTCACCTTTCGTTTTCAATATACTTACCACTTTCTCCCACTGCAACAACCATACCAGAAGTGGCACCTGAATCTTTTTCCAGTATATCTGTCCCTACGTCACGTAATACATTTTATATGGAGAGGTGGGATACTTACTACTCACACACATACATATAGCAACAATCATCGTTATAATGTTCCATTTCTCGCATTATATGTAACTAGAATTTCACAACTTGATGAAATCCTTATCATGAAAAAAAAACGTTAAACTTGAACAAACATGTCTCAACATGATTAGCGCTGATAAAGCACACGCGAATCAGAACTGTACCAAAAATTTTCCATTGCTTTTCAATGATAACGCAATATGATTTTCCTTTAAAAAAGTTAATTAAAAACAATGACACAGCATAAACAATATTAAACTTAAACAAACATGGCTCAACATGATTAGCCCTGATAAAGCACACGCGGGTTTTTTCTATACTTCAAGGTCTGATAATGATGTCATTGAACCGGGCCACAGCCAATATTTTTGAATTCTTTTCGGTTATTTTCAAACAAACTTTGCATACTTTCAGGCTATGACACCATTGGAAAATATAAAATTACAATGTGTCTAAAAAAAACTCTATTGCTTTTAGGATTTTCAAATCGACTACAATTAAAACATCAATTATTAAAGAAAAAACAATTATAATGATAAGTGGTGAGATTGATTATACGATCTATTACAATTTATATGAAACTTATTACTTTCTTATTATTTACTTTCAACCATGATTTTAGCACATCATTGGGTCCTATTTTTTAATTTGATCGAAATTCTATCGAATCGAATGAAATATTCACAATACTTTGCGTCTTTATCAATCTTATTTTATAAATTGTGTTTTGATTTAAAAATTTTAAAACTTAGCATGTAACTCTTTAAAAAAAATTGTAATTCATACAATCTTTATAAATCGATGTCAGTATTGTGTTTCTGATAACTTCAAATATAATAATTGTTTGTAGGAAATTCTAAAAAATACATAGAGTCTATCTCTGTCAACCCCCGAAAAAGGTACTTTTTAACTTTCGTTACAGGATGTTTCAAATTGTGCAAAAATAATTGGAGTTCCTGTACGAATCTCACATTCCTGAAAATTTATATTTGACAAAAATAACTTGAATTGAATATATTATAAAAATTTCTAATTTTTAATAAGATACTTCAGTTTTTGTTTACTAATTATTCTATTTTTAAGAATGAATCATCCTGTACTTTTTTTTCTAGCAAAAAGAAATACCTACATTTCCCAGTTTATTCTGCCTACCACACAGCGTAAAGACAACTGATTTTTTCAGTTGTCGCCATTTGTTTATATGAAAAGTTTAAAAAAACCGAAGTATAAAAAATAAAATCGTAGCGCATCCGAAGTCCGCTTCAAGTAGTAAATGTTGATTTATTCGTGTCAGCGGGAAAATGAGTATAAAAAAAATGATAATAACAAAGAATCAATCAGTGACTTGAAGACATGGGATGTAGCTGAGCTAACTCTAGTCGAGGAAAACAACATTCCTCACTCACAAATACTGATCGGTAATTTCCCAAACAGTACAAAAGAAAAAAAATGAAGACTTATGAGACTCATCAAAGGACAAAATGAGTACAGAGTGGATGATTGGAGAATCGCTAAAAGAACCAATGACAAGACGTTCGCCCTGCTCACTTTATTATTTCATCATAAGTCTATAGCTGATTTGAAGAAAAACGACTACAAAATCAGCTTCAAATTCGGAAAAGACAAACTCCGACGTAGAAGCGAAGTAAGTGAGAGGAAACCAAAGGAAGGTAGAGACAGTAAAGTACCCGCCAAACCGATGGAATCAACCTCGAAAGCTTCTACGAGATAAGCCAAAGAAGCTCAAGAAGAGAAAGGATATCTAGGCAAACCCATGGAAGGGGCAAAGGACAACAGTCGTAGTACCATCCAGAAGTAAACCTAGATGTCCAAAAATATAAAATGTCAACAAATAAACCTTCACTATTGCAAGGAAGCCTCACATGTACTTTGCAAGGTTTATCAAGGATAACATGGACATGGGACTAATACAAGAACCATGGATATTGAGAGGACAAATTAAAGGACTCAACATTCCAGACTGTAAGTTAATTTATGACAATAAGTCCAACAGGCCCAGAACAGCCTCGTTAATAAAAGACACATTAAACTTCTTTCCAATTCCAGGATTTATTTCACAAGACCTGGTTGCAGTACTGATAGAGGTGCCTACACAGTCGGGTAAGCAAAAGGCTATAATAGCCTCCGCTTATTTGACATCACAGAAGCAGAACCTTCACCTAGCTCAACACAAAAATCAATAGAGTACTGCAAGGAGAACAACACGCAGCTGATTCTGAGCTGTGATGCCAATGCGCACTATGTCATTGGAACCTGGAACCTGCGCCAGAACGTACACATCCATACTACTAATATTAAAAGCAATCATAGAGGAATAAATGAAACCCTATTGCATTTAAAATGAAATTATTATTTTCCTTTTATGAAAACAAAAATTACTCAAACTATTAATGACTGTGAGGTTTGTCAAACTCTCAAATATGACAGAAGACCACCCAAATTAAAATTCGAAATAACTGAAGCCCCATCCAAACCATTAGATATCATCCATATTGATCTATATACAATGAATTTTGTGATAATCATGAGTAGCAGCTAGACGTGTTTTTATTAGCTCCCGTCTATTAAATTTAGTTTATTTAGTTTGAGTGCTGCATTTTTCAATTAAAAATAAATGTTGGTTTGTTTTGTCATTATAACTGTGGAGTATTTGAGCAGTTGTTATCAGCATCAGTCAGAGTTAAGACTACTTTACACTATATGATTTATCATATGCTTTAGTCATGTTACTTGTATATGTTTTGTTATATGATTCAAAAAATCATGACGTTTAATATTTCTTTGTTTACACCTATTTGACATTTCTGTGTGATTCGAGTTTGTGTTGTCAATTGTCATAAAAATGGAAGGTGAAGAACAATTTTTTTTATTTTTAAATATTTTAATAATGGTGTTAGTTTATAAAAAAAAAAGAAAAGAATTCAGAAAAACAATAAAAAAAATAAAAAAAGATCAATATGGTCAATTTTTGAATTCTTTTTTTGCACTCATTTTTAAATCACAATAAAAAAGCATATGACTAGTCATAGAAAATTAGAACATGTTCTATTTTCAAAAAAGCATATGATTTTGACATATGACAGCTATGTATGAGTTCACACCGTATGAGTTGCCAAGCATATGAAAAAGCATATGCTACATCATGTAGTCTGAAGTTAGCTTTACTTTTGAATAGTATTCGTGGTTGGTTTTTTGATCATCATTTTTGTATAATTTTGATTAACATTTTTGGTAACTTTTAATTTGAATAATTAATTTGATTAATTAACTTCTTTACTATAAGTGAATTTAATTACTTGATTTATCATTTATACATCATATTTCATTTAATCTACATTTAGTGTGATTATTTGTACCTGAAGTAAAACTATGCCCCAGTAGCGGCATCAATGGTATGTAAATAAATTAATTAATATAATTGGCATTGCAGTCTACTGGCATCTTTTAACGCTGTGTTAGTGTATTTTATCATTATACCTATAAACTATTTAATTATTAAGCAATTATTGCTAACGTTTAATCAAAGGAAATTTTTGATCAACATTAGTGGTTCAATTTTAATCAACATTTTCGGTATAATTTTGATAAACATTTTTATTTACTTTCACTACAGTGTTAATGTATTTTGTGAATTATTGTATTAAACAATTGTTATCAACGTAAATCATAGTAATTTTTGATCAGCATTTTTGTATGTACCCCAGTAGCGGCTTCAACGGTTTAATTTTGATAAACATTTTTTCAACTGGCATCTTTCATCACAGTGTTAATGTATTTTGTCATTATTACTATAAGCTATCTAATTATTAAACAATTGTTACCAACTTTTAATTAAAGCAATTTCTGATTAACATCTTTGGTCTAATTTTTTGTATAATTATTGACAAACATTCTTGTGAACTTGATTTTTGTGAACTTGATTCTCGCTATACTTAACACCATAGAATTTTATTTATTTAAGTCATGGGAAACACCAATGAGTGCATTGACCTGGATCAAGACTGTGCTGTATCTGGGGTTATAACGCGAAAAAGAAATAAAAACATATACCTCCTGCATCTGCTGCTAGTTTGACTGGAGGTGTTGATGCTGAAGAGAATATATTGAGGAAAATTGAGGATAGAATTCTATCTACCATGTCCTCCCTCCTCGAAAAGAAACTAGCGAATCTTAAAGAAGAGTTTATGAATCAGGTATGTGAAAAATTAAATGCTTTCAGTGCTACAGTCCAATTACATTACACTAAACTTAATGACTTGGAAGTTAAGATAAAAACCTTTGAACACAGCAGTACTGATACCTATAATGATCTTCAACGTAATAAACGCTCAAATGATGTTATCATCACTGGGATCCCATACGTCCTTAAAGAAGATCTAATAGATATTTATAGGTATATAGCTGAGATCGTAGGAGTCATAGTATTTCCTTATGCCCAGGCTTTTAGAATACGACCTAAAAATCAGCCGAATACTGCTAATCTGTCAATGGGTGGTACTAGTCAGCCTTCTAAAAGTGGACCTATCGTTATTAAACTTTCATGTAGTATGGAACGACAGGCGCTGTTCACTGCCCTGGAGCGTCGCAGAAAGCCGCTGATGCTATCTGACATTAATTATGGTTTTGCTTCCACCAGCAAAATTGGAATCTATGAAAGCCTGCTGCCACAGGATAGGTTGATACGTAATGAAGCTCTGCGACTACGCAAGGAACAAGGTATTTTTAAAGCTGTGAAAACTGTTAACGGTGCAGTATATGTCCAACGACAAAATGAGAATCATGCAACCAAGGTCAACAACCTAGAACAATTGCACTCTCTCATCTCCATCACAACGGGTGCTAAGTCGACATAGATATGGAGTCTACTTACTACTGTTTCATGCTGTAAATTTCAGGTTTCTCCAAACAATAACGACACCAACATTAATAGTAACACTAACGACATTGATGGTGCTAACAACTCTGGGTCAGAAGCTGATACTACATGACTTAACCAATAACCCATGGACTGGTTATGGACTGGACAACCAATAAAATTAGGACAAGCTAAGGTAAAAAGACATACAAAAATTTAATCCATATCATTGAACTCGATAAGTATAGGGACAACGTGGAAAAATTAGGAAATTCTATCAAATTAATTAAAGACAACAATAAATTTGAGGATAACATAAAAATCATCGAAATTAAGTACAAAAAACTAAATCAAAAATTACATACACTTTCACCCCGGAAAAGAACTAAAAGAGGTTTACTTAACGCCGACGGAATAATTATTAAAGAAAATATGCAAGCAAACCAAGAAAATATAAAAAACGAACTCAATAAACAAGTAGAAATTAATTATCAAATGAAAGAAAGATTCAATAACATAACTTCTCACATTAATAACCAACAACATATTATAGAGAAATACTTGAATAACTACCACAAAACAATTAATAATAAATTAAAAACAGAAGAAGAATCTTTAAAGTACATCCAGTTTTTGAACCAAATCAGCTTCAACATAGATTTACTTAACAATCATTTTACTAATATAGCAGAAGCAATCACACTCGCTAAATTGAACATTATTTCCAAACAAATCTTAAACCCTTTAGAACTAGATGCTATTTATGAACTTTTAAAAAATCAATTAATTCTGATAAAATCTGGTGCTCAGATATATGAATTTCTTGGTCTACAAGCTTATTATAACGCTTCAAACATCATATTCAACATCAAAATACCAATAATTTAAACCAAAACATATTCCCTTTTTCACTTGATTCCGCTCCCTATTAATAAAACCCTTAACATAGCATCAAAATCCTATGCCATAGTAAATGAACTCGATATTCAATATTTTGAGAAACCTTGCCAACTAATCGAAGAAGTATACTACTGCGAGGAATCAAAACCTAATAAACCTAAAAACGAAATAAACTGCACCACCAAAATTCTGAAAACGAACCAGCCACTTGTGATTTATTAAATGGAACCGAAATAAGTACAATTTATCAACCAGAACCAAATAATATATTATGCACAAACATCCCTATAAACGTCATTGAATTCAACCTGTGAATCTACGTTAAACAAAATATCCGGAACAGTCCTGATATATTTCGAAAATTGCAGTATAAAATTAAATGAGATGATCTACGAAAGCAAATTAAACACCTTCAAAGATGATATATCCATTTATCCAGTAAGATTTAAGAAAATAGACCCTGCTACAACAACCGACATTTTAAGCATGGAAAAATTAAAAGATTATCACTTAGAAAACCGAAAAGCCATAAATCTTTTGCAAGACATAAACATCAAAAGAGACTATTTAACGTTTGGACCAATCACAATTATCAGGAATCTTCATTATTTTTTACCTAAAAAATTATACTCACAAAAGCAACGAAAAACAACAAAAAACAATTGTCGTTGAAAAGGCACCACCAACAGTATTCACTCCGGCACCAGAACCTCCAAGATTTCCGCTTCTTTGGCCGTCGCTCTATCGAAGGAGGGAGGAGTTATGGGTACAATCATCACCCAACATACGAGAAATATAATACAACATTTCCTTTACTAACATTCTAATTTTGCTTAATATATCAAAATCATATTACATAAAATTCCAAAATTCCCGAGTTGCAAATTAACCAGTACATAAGTATATCATATTACAAAAGCATTTCATGTAAAATTAAAAGTCGCAAAAATTATTTTCTCATACATTTATTTTCTCATAGAATTATAAACTTATTTTGTATATATGTATAATCAGCAAAATTGTTATATTTGAAAATATGTTATTGTAATAGAATTTGCAGAAGAATTTAAAATTAAAAAAGCATTCCATTTTCAGATCTTGAATTATAAAGTCGTTTAAAGAAATAAATCTAAATTTAATCAGTACCTTAAAATTTTTCTTTTATTTTTTTTATATTCTTGTGGACATTATCCTTTAATCGCGAGTTACAACAAATTTTTCATGTAAAAATTCAAAAATACTGAATTATTTTATTTTCTAAAATTTTATATGGAAGGATATGTGGCTTTTCAACTTCGAACTCTTATATCTCGGGCTTTGTTGCACCGATTTGAGTCAAATAAAATGCACTAGGTCAGTAAGTAGTTCTAAAATTGAAATGCATACTTTTTTCAAGGATCAGTGTATGAATTAAGAAGGGCCTTATAGAAAGAAAAAAAAAGTTGTATGTTGAAAAAATGACTTTTTTTGTATTTTACCCTATACCTTTTACCCTAGTTAACGGATATTCACCGTTAAAATTTCATATAATATTAGACCCTTCAAGAAATATCCTGACCAAATTTCAGCTCCTTAGTCTAACGGCAACATACTTTTATGAGTCAAAAAATGTAACATTTTGATACTTAAAATTGATTCGTGTGAGTTTTATGTTTAGCGCCCTAATTCAGGGATCTTTTTGGTGCTAAAGAAAGTTTTATAGAAAATGACAAGCCTAATACTGTGCAAAAATTTCAAGTCAATCGGCTTTTACAGTCCTGAGATACTAACTTTAAAAACGAAGACGGTCAAAAATTGAATGTTAAAATAATAAATAATACGGTATAATATAGGTATAAGGTTTTCAAAATACACATGAAGAATTTGTAGAAATTTTAAATATTGTATTTTATTTTTCAATTCAATTCATTCTTTCCGCGTCACCTTGAAGGTAGAATGATTGACGCGTTGTTTTTAGAGAGGTTTCTTCAGGAGGCTTATTCCTCTTTGTCATTCTAAGTATGTACTTCAAAAAACATTCAAAAAATCATATATATAGATTTTGCTCCGATTTACAATGAAGTACAGCTTTTTTTATGCCGATTTCAATTCTCGCGTTTTTAGAAAAAATAAATTTTCGAAGTTTTACTGAATACTTAGTGATTTTCAACGTATCACGTAATTTATTTCTTAAATTGCGGTAGAGGTGGTTTCGGCACTCGATGTTTTGAATATAGGAATTTTGAATTACACTATTTCCGTACGGTTTTGCGTCGAGAATCTTTTTGTACACCGCGCTGTCACCATCCGCTATAAATCTTGTAATGTTTGCTGCACGCTTTGCTGGCATTCTTGTGACCAAATAAAAGGTGTGTGTGTTTTGCAATAGCTGCGAAATTTGGTATGAATCGTCTATAATAATTACAGAATGCAACAAATCTCTTTGTTTCATCTGCGTTTTGTGATGTTGGGTAATTATGTATGTACGGTTTCATATTTCTTTGGGTCGGTTTTTACACCTTCACTTGTTATTAAGTGTCCCAAATATACAACTTCGGTTTGCAAAAAGTTACATTTTTGTGGATTTAATTTAAGATTATATTGTCTTAATCTTTGAAATACTTTTATTAAATTGTTGTTGTGATGTTGTAGGCTACAGCCGAAAAAAATTATGTCATCCACATACAAAAATGCTTCTGCACCTAAACCTGAAAGGGCTATTGATAGCATTCTTTGAAAGCTATTTGTTGAAATTTTTAATCCAAACGGTAATCTTTTAAAATTAAAATGACCTTTGTTTGTTGAAAATGCAGTTAGGGGTCTTGAATTTTTGTCAAGTTCAATCTGATGGAATGAACTTGTTAAATCTAAAGTAGAAAAGTATTTTGCTCTACCAAGATTGTCTAGTATGTCATCCAATCTTGTAAGCGGAAATTTATCACCAATAATCTTTTTGTTTAGTTGTCTAAAGTCAACTACCATTCTCCATTTTTTATCTTCTTCAGTGCTCTTTTTAGGCACAATTAAAAGTGGTGAGTTATAAGAGCTTATTGAGTGTTCAATCACATCATCCTCTATTAATTTTTTAACTTGTTTATTTATTTCTGCCACTTGTGTTTGTGGTAATTATAATTTTTGATATATACAGGATTATGATCTGATATGCTTATTTTTTGTTTATGAAAATTATTTTGCTGTTAAACGATCTCCATCTAAATAAAATATGTAGGTAAATTCTTTGCAAATTCTTAATAGCGAATTTCTTGTATTAATATCTAAGCTTTTAATGTTTAATTTATCCTTTAATTTATTATATCTCTCGTCAGATTCTTCGATTGTATTTTTGTTTTTATAAATTGCATAAAAGTTGTTTAGTGGCTGAATGTTTAAAGGGGGTAATTTGAAATTTACTTCTTTTTCTGAAGTGTTTAAAATTTTTATGTGTACTACACCTTTCGCAGGTATCATAGAAATTGCGATAAAAACACCATCTTGAATTTCTTGGTTCAAGACAATGCTATCTTCCTTTGCTTCATAATTGATTGCTTTTATGATTTGTGTGCGTGCTAGAATATTTATGTAATCATTTTCAGGAATTTTTGTCATTATAGGTACTATATTGTGATTATAAAAGTTTCATAATCAATTTTACATTTATATTTGATTAGAAAATCTCTTCCTATAATACCATCAGTATTTATAGGGAAATTGTCATCGACAACATGGAATTTTTGTGAAAGATTTTCATTTTCGATTAATAAGTTGGCTTTGATAGTTCCTAAAGAAAATATCTCATTATCAGTTACTCCTGTTATTTTGCAGCACTCATCATCTAATTCTAAATTTAGGTGTATTTTGTCTTTTTTTATTACTGAAATATCAGCTCCACTATCAATTAGAAGAGTATATGGTTTGTTTCCTATATCTGTTCTAATTGTTATGTAATTTGTAAGTTGTTTTATATTTAATCTGAAAATGTTGCGAGGTTTACGTCCCTCGATTGATGTTGTTCGGGGACGTCCTGTGCGTTTTCCGAATTTAATATATTTATCTTTTGATTTTTATTTTGATTTTATACATTACGTTGTTGTCTATTGATGTTGTTATTATTTCTATTATTATTATAATTATTACTGTAGGAACTTAAGTTAGATAGTGTAAATTTAGCTTAAGTATATTAAATGGAAATGAAACAAAAAAGGTAGAAAAATAGTTTATGATAAGAGTCAGTCTGGTCCCAGAGGTATAATAAACAAGTTTGGTTGTCAATTGGAAAGAAGTGTAAGTTGGTAATTAAAAAAGAAGCTTAAGATGTTAATTAAGAAGAAGTTTATTTAAGTTGCTAATTAAAAGAAGTTTAAGAAGCTGATGTAAAAAACAGTAGTTTAGAAAGTTGATTATAATAAAAATAAAAGGCCTAGAACTATATGATGTGTGTTTATTTCAAAGTATTTTTTCCTATAAATTTGGGGGCTCACCCGGATCGTACGCAAAAAATAATAATAATAATAACAAATCGTGAAGAAAACGAATTGTAAAGAAAAGGATCGTAAAAAAAAAAAGGATTTCAAAGAAGATAGCGGATTCATTATATTCAATATAATACATTAACCGGAGCCAGAAACAGGAGTATTAAAAATTTGGACGCCATTTTGAAAAAGTTGGTAAGAAAAGCATGTTGTTTTAGAAGCTTGTGTTGTAGCTGTTCACAACTATAACTATATAGATAGGTATATACATACATAATATCTAAAACTATTTTAATAAGATAAAAATAATAAAGTTGTGTTAAAAAAAATATATATATAAATAAATAAATAATAATAATAAAGTGTAAAAAGTGAAAAATATACTTGTGGAATATATCTACTGACATAAATAAGGTAATTAATTTGTAGTAGATTTTAAAAACTTGAAGATATAATAAGCGCATAAAAATTGAATTGTACTAGATTTTCAATTTAAAATTGAACTATATTTAAAATGAATAAATGTTAAACATTATATGACAGGGATGTATTGAATTCATATTTAGTAGTAGATGAACATATATGTTCTAGATGAACGTATGTAAATATCAAGTGTATACATGTATAGATATAAGAGAAATTTATTGTATAAGTGAATTAATTACCTCATTTTGTATAAATATGATTTACAACAATTTTTTTTTTTTGAATTAAATAAATAATTTTTACATATAAATATACATAGATTTAGTAAATGTTTCTATATAAATTTATTAAAATAAATACCTAAATAATTAAAGCTGAAAGAAAAGTAAATTGTAGTTACAACAATGGATAATAATGAAAGCATAACATCATTGGTAGATATTCCTCGTATAGTAACAAATATTAACAACATGACCAGAAATTCTGCAAAGTTGCTGCACAAGTTAATTTTTGAAAAAGATGAATTGAGAAAAAATAGGCAGAATCTACGAAAATTTCCTGGGTTCACGTTTGGTAAAGAGTCAAATGAATACAATGCGAAAATAGAATATATAAAAACTAATTTTGACGATAGAGACTTAATTCAGATCGGTACTCTGTTAGGTCTAAATTATTCTAAAGATGTAAAAGTTGAAGAAATCGCTAAAGATTTGATAAATAATTTAATGGATTTGAATTTGTTAATGCATGATGATGAAGACGATGATGATGATGAGAATGAAAATGTTAGTCAGACTGATAATGAAGATAAAGATAATATTTATTGTGTTCCAGATAATAGTTCAGTTACAAATGAAATTCAACATAAATTCAACAAATGTATAGTAAGCTTCAAAGACGTCGAAGCTACTATTTGTGTTTTGTGTGGAAAAGATAATTATTCTGTAGAAAATTGGATATCTGATTTTGAAGAGTTGTCCGATCTTTTAGGATGGAACGAATTACAAAAATTCTTATTTGCTAAAAAATCAATTGATGGTCTTGCTAAATTATATATCTTCTCGGAAAAGAGAGTGAACTCATGGGAGAAATTAAAGAGCAGTCTGCATAAAGAATTTTCAGCAAGGGTAAATTCAGCCGATTTGCACAAGTCTTTAATGGAAAAGAAAATGAAGCAAAGCGAAGATGTATATGAATACTTTTCAGCCATGAAAGAGTTAGCAAGTAGAGGTCAAATTGAAAATAGTTCCGTGATACAGTATATTATAGAAGGAATTCAAGATTCACCTGAAAATAAAATAATGCTGTATGATGCAAAGAGTATTGATGATTTTAAAGAAAGGTTGCAACATTATGCTGTCTATCGTGCTGATCGCAATAAGACCACTGATCGTATAAGCAAAACCAAATTTATATTCACAAATAAGATCAATTATAATCGAAATTCTCATGGTAATCAAAAGAGTAAAGTGAATTATAATAAACCACAGCGTTGTTACAATTGTGGAGAAATAGGTAACATAGCAACAAATTGCAGCTCAAAGAACTTAGGTATCAAGTGTCTCAAATACAATAATTTTGGTCATAAATCAAATAACTGTAACAATTTGATATAAATAAAACAACCAAAAATTTTCCAGTTAGTTATGTTGCAGCACCAAAATTAAATAACATGTGTAAAAATGTTCATGTTAATGATATAGTTGTATCAGCATTGATTGACACAGGAAGTGAAATAAATTTAATTCGAGAAGATGTTTTAAAGGCAACTAATTTGTCTGTTAAAACTATTGAAATGAAACTCACAGGACTGGGTGGACAAGAAGTAATTACTGATCAAATAGTACAAACAAATGTCATAGTAGATGAAGAAAATTATGAAGTCGAATTACGAGTTGTTTATGATAATGGAATGAAAATGGATATGATTTTAGGAAATGAATTCTTAAATAAAGTTCAAATTTAAATTAATAAAGATGGTATTGAAATTAAAAAATTATCTGAAGTTGAAGAAATATTTAATGTTTTAATTGATAATCCAGATGAACAATTGGAACATATAGATAACGTACAGTTGAAAAATTCAGTTAAGTCGTTGGTAACGAGTTATAAGCCTGAAAAAATAGAAGAGTTAAATATGCAGATGAAAATTGCATTAAGAGATGAAACTCCAATATATCACAGTCCAAGAAGACTACCTTTTTCAGAGAGAGATATAGTTGATGAGCAAGTTGAAAAAAGGTTGAAAGATGACATTATTGAACCTTGTACATATTTCTGAATTTGCAAGTCTAGTCGTTGTAGTAGGTAAAAAAGATGGATCTTCAAGAGTATATATTGACTATAGAAAGTTGAATAAGGTTGATATTAAAGATAGATATCCGATACCTTCATTGGATGATTTATTAGATTGTCTTCAAAATTCTAGTGTTTAGCACAATAGATTTGAAAAATGGATTTTTTCATATGAATATTGAAACTAATAGTAAAAAATATACTGCATTTGTCACACATGAAGATCAGTTTCAGTTTAAACGTGTGCCATTTGGTTTTTGTAATTCACCTGCAAACTTCCAGCGATATATTAATAATATTTTTCGTGAATTGCAAAACAGAGAAATTGTACTTATATATATGGATGATATTATTATTTTAGCAAAAGATGAAAAAGAAAGGTTAATACTTACTTTTAACGCTGCTAAAGAGTATGGTTTGAATATAAATTTTAAAAAATGTCAATTTCTCAAACGACCTATTGAATTTTTAGGACATATTATTGAAAATGGACAACTTATACCATCAACAGAAAAGATTCATGCAGTATTACATTATCCAGAACCTAAAAGCGTCAAAGATGTTTAAAGTTTTTTGGGGTTGGCTGGATATTTTCGACAATTTGTTTATAACTATTCTATAATTGCACGACCGTTAAGCGATTTAATTAAAAAAGATTAAAAGTTTCAGTTTTTAGAAAATAAAAGATCATCATTTAATACTTTGAAAAAATCGTTGTCTAGAGAACCAGTTTTGAAAATATTCGAACGAGGAGCTGTTACAGAATTGCATATAGACGCAAGTAAATTCGGGTATGCAGGAATCTTGCTACAAAAGTCACATAATGATGAAAAAATGCATCCTATTCATTATTATAGTAAATTATATATATATATATATTATATTCATTGTGTCTGGACTGGTTTTAGAATGCCTAAAAACTGTTAAAACACTAGCTAGGACAAATAAAGTATACCTAATGTGGATCCCAGGACACGAAGGTTTCATAAGGAAATGAGTTGGCGGACTCCCTAGCGAAAAAAGGTGCCGACTCTAATTTCCTTGGACCAGAACCCTTCTGCGGTCTGCCTAGGAGTCACACAAAAAACGATATAAAAAAATGGGCAATGGCAAAATGCATCTCCCGATGGAAAGAAACTCCTGGAAATATACAAGCAAAGGAATTCATTTTGCCTTCAGCTAATATTTCCAGGAAACTACTCAACCTCAATAGAAAGGAGCTAAGGACCATCACAGGTCTCCTTACTGGACACTGTCCACTAAATTACCATCTAAGCAGGATAGGTCTACAAGAGGATGACAAATGCAGATTCTGCAAGGAGGACAAGGAAACCTCAAAACACATTCTGTGTGAATGCGAAGCATTGGCCTCCAAAGAATGTGCTACATGCATCAGCCTTTTCTCAAACCTGAGGAAATCTGGTGCGCACCTTCTAATAGAATCCTAGGATTTATCAAAAGCCTAGATCTATAAGAAGCACGGGCGGTACAAAAGATCTCTATTGGTCGAAGTGCAATAATAGCCCCTTATAATCTAATCTAATCTAATAGACAGACGCTGAAGAAAAATACAGCAGCTATGAGCTCGAGGTATTAGCCATCATAAAATCAATAAATAAGTTTAGAATCTACTTAGTTGGTCAACATTTTAAGTTGGTAACGGATTACTCCGCATTCAAACAAACTATGGAAAAAGCAAATCTTCTTCCGATAGTTGCAAGATGGACATTACAATTAGCTCAATATGATTATACAATTGAACACAGAAGCAGTGAAAGGATGAAGCATGTCGATAGTCTAAGTCGATACCCGATTATGTTTGTTATTCAATATAGCATAATATACCAAATAAAAGAAATACAGAAATCAGATGAATATTTAAAAAGTTTAAGATGTATTTTACAAAATCAAGAATATGATAATTTTTACTTGAAGAATGACATTATCTATAAAATCGATAAAGGACTTGATTTATTAGTTGTTCCAAAAAATATGCAAGACGAAATAATTAAAATAGCACACGAAGAAGGTCATTTTGGTACTAAAAGGACAATTGAAAAATTAAGTCAAGAATATTTTATACCAAAAATGAATGAAAAAGTTGAAAAAATTGTGAAGAACTGTATTAAATGCATATTAAGCAACAGAAAAGCTGGTAAAAGAGAAGGATTTTTGCATCCAAGATCAAAAGGTGAAGAACCATTGTATACTTTTCACATGGATCACATGGGTCCATTTGAGTCTACAAGCAAAAAATTACAAGCACTTGCTAGTAATAATAGATGATTTCAGTAAATTTACTTGGATTTACCCAACAAAGTCTACAACAACAAAAGAAGTTATTTACAAATTGGAGACCCAGAAAAAAATTTTTGGAAATCCTTTTCAAGTCATTACAGACAGAGGAACAGCTTTTACTAGTGACGAGTTTCAACAATATTGTAAAAACGAGAATATTATTCATCACAAAGTTACAACTGGATTGCCTAGGGCCAATGGCCAGGTGGAGAGAATTAACTCCATTATCATATCAGTTTTGTCAAAGTTGTCTATAAATGAACCAACGAAGTGGTATCAACAAATAGACATCGTCAAAAAGTGTTAAACTCTACTTATCAAAGAAGTATTAAGACAACACCATTCAAACTTTTGTTTGGAGTGGAAATGAGAAATAAAGAAGATTTGCATGTAAAAGAATTGGTTAAAGATGAATTCAGAGATTGTTTTTTGCAAAGTCGAGAAAAACTTAGAGAAGATGCAAAGCAGCAAATGCTTAAGGTACAAGAAGAGAACTCGAAATTTTTAAACGTAAAAGACGTCAAACAAATAAATACAAAATAAATGATTTAGTAGCTATAAAAATAATCCAAGGTGAAAGTGGTATGAAGTTAAGACCTCGGTTTTTAGGACCGTATAAAATTATAAAAGTCAAAGGAAATGACACATATGATGTATGCAAAGTTGATCATAATGAAGGACCCTATAAAACGGCCACATGCGCTGAATATATTAAACCATGGAACGAACAAACATTGGAGACAAATGATAGTCAGGATGGCCGAGTTGTAGGAACTTAAGTAAGATAGTGTAAATTAAGCTTAAGTATTGTAGGAACTTAAGTTAGATAGTGTAAATTCAGCTTAAGTATATTAAATGGAAATGAAACAAAAAAGGTAGAAAAAGAGTTTATGATTATGAGTCAGTCTGTTCCCAGAGGTATAATAAACAAGTTTGGTAATTGGTTGTCAATTGGAAAGAAGTGTAAGTTGGTAATTAAAAAAGAAGCTTAAGATGTTAATTAAGAAGAAGTTTATTTAAGTTGCTAATTAAAAGAAGTTTAAGAAGCTGATGTAAAAAACAGTAGTTTAGAAAGTTGATTATAATAAAAATAAAAGGCTTAGAACTATATGATGTGTATTTATTTTAAAGTATTTTTTCCTATGTTACCATTATTGTAATTATTATTATTATTATTACGCATAAAGTTATTATTATTGTTCCTATATCCATTATTATTATAGTTTCGATTATTATTATTAAAATTATCTTTATTTCTATTGTGGTGATTGTTGTTATAGTTTCTATTAAAATTTTGTTTTGAGTGATTTCTACTCATGTTATTTTTATTGTATCTTATTTGGAAGATATTTTTGTTTTTATCGTCGTCAGAATCAACTTCAATTGCAAGTTTTACTGCTTCATTCAGTGTTTTTGGTTGAGAAGCAAAATTAGTTGTTTTTATGGGTTCTCTTAATCCTGACTTGAATGCGTTCAATGCTAATTGATCATTTAATCTTGCTATTATGGTTTTACTTTCTTCACCTTGTTCCGATATTTGTATACTATTGAGTTCTGCAATAAGCTTGTCAATCTGTTGTGCAAATTTTTGTGCCGAATTATTACCTTGATTAGTTTTCGATAGTTCATTTTGTATTTTTAATGGGCTTTTCTTAGATTTGTATATTTTTTGGAACAATTCTTTAAAATTGCTAATGTTATTGGGTGTTTGTTCATTAGTTATTTTATTTTTAACTTGATCAGATAAGCGGGTTTTTAGTAGAAATTTTATTAGTTTACCTATTTCAGTTTCATCTTTTAAAGTATCTGACATTAGTTCAATTAAATTTATAAAATTTTCAAGTGTTTTTGGGTCACCGTTAAATTCCGGGATTATTTTTACAGCGGCCGCTAAATCAAAGTTAGACATTGTTAAGTTTTGACCTGTTTTGTTAGTATTAATTCTTATAATATCTTCTTCTTCACTTTCAATATTTTCATAGATTTCTGTCTTTGATTCTATTATCTTCTGTATCTCTTTATATATGTTACTATATTTATTTGCATACACAGTACAAGAAATGGTTTTAGATAAATTTTGATATATCTCATTAAATTCTTTTTTTTGATTTTTCTAGTGTTAGTTTTTTAGAGAGAAGATATTTTGCTTTAAATTTTCTGTTCGGATTTTTCTTAAAAATGGCCAAAACTTTTTCTAATTCAGATATTAATTGTTCGAGGTTTTGAGACATTAAGGAAAAAAATTTTTTTTGTTTTAAACAGTTTCTTATCATTTTTGTTAATGTTTTTCTTATATAATTAATAATAATTAAAATGATTAAAAATGTTATTAAGCTAAATATTATATATTTAATTAAATTACTATTTTCTTCTTGTTGATTGTTGTTGTTATTCGACGAGGTTATGATAATTTCTTCATTTGGCTTGGAACCTCTGTTTGCCATTTAGTTCAGTTTTTTGCTTTCTTCTTAAATGTTGAACTGCTTGTAGGAATACTGTTTTTTCTTTTTTCGAGACTGCTAGATTTGCGAGTCTGTACAAGTCAGCTATCTGTTTTCTGTATCTGACTTTAAGGCCTCCTCGTTGTTTTTTTGGTTTTTCTTTTGGAACTGTGGGTGTTGTTATGATTTTGTTTCTTCTTCTATATTCTTCGATGGTGATCGGTTTGGAGCCAGCTGTTGGTTCTTCTGAGATAGTCTTCTTCAGGTGGTTAAGTTTGAAGTGTGTGTGAACTTCTTTTTCTTCAGTTGATCTAAATAAGCATCTAGTGACTGGACACTTTACCGAGTTCGTGTTATGCAGGGTCGCCATGTGATGTTTGCTGCACGCTGATATAATTTTATTTTTATTTCCTTGGAATGGTTTTGAGCGGCAAGTATATCTGCCTATGTATGCTCTGGTATTTGATGGCAAAATTGCCGAACTGAATAATGGCAATGAATGCCGACTAATTTCCGGAATGGAAAAATGAAAGACTCGAGTTTGAGGTTCAAATCAAGAGTGATTTTATTGATAAATTTTCATTCCTTATATACTAAAATTTTCACATACAAATCCTAGAATCTAATTTTTCTTAGAATTGTAGAAAATATGCTAAAATTATAAATTACAAATATTTTGGTATCAATTGACAAAATTAGTAAACACATATCAAATTACTTAAATGTTGTGTTCATAATGCACTCATAATAATTATAATATTAAAACACAATTATGCATAATCTCAAATTACTTCTATAAATAAAATAATTTATTATTCCTTAAAGAATATAAATTATTGCTTCTTAAAAGAATTTAGTGAGTGTCAAATTCATATTTAAAAATATGATGCAATGCAATTAAATTATTATATTGCTTAATCGCATGCAGTTATAACAACATGAGGTCATTTACACCATATGTGTTATTGTTATTCCTCAGTATGTTTAATTGACATGTGTGGCATCTCATATTACAAGAATATGATTTTGTAGTAAAGTGAATTATACATTATGCATTATTTTTGTGTCATATGTTTTAATTGTAATTTGTATAGAGTATATTTATGTGCATTACATCCCTAACGGTTAGGTAAAAAAAAAATTTTTTTTGAGTAAAGCAAAAAAAAATTTTTTTTTTTTTTTTTTTGTGTTTGTTTACAAATATTTTTATTTGACTTTGTTTGTTTACTACATTTGTTTCATTTTATAATTATGCTTTCTTAAGTCTATTGTTGTGAATCTCTTTTATTTGTTGATTCATTAAGATTTTGGTGTTTACATTATTTGTTTCGATTACTTCATATGGACCTTTATATGGAGGTTATATTTTCTTTCTATTTCCTACTTTTAGGTAAACCTTATCTCCTATGCTTATATTTAAAGGGTTAGTATTCTTATCTACAATGTTTTTACGTTTCTTTTTGGCAATATCTAACAACGATTTAGCGATTTTATTTGCTTGTTGTAAGCGAAATTTTAATTCTATCGCGTAATTTTCAATATTATATATCGGGGTGGGTTTACTGGTTTCAACTTGTGTTGGTAAGCTTGCAACTCTACCGAAAACTAATTCAAAAGGTGATATACCTGTATCAGAGTGAGGTGTTATATTGTAACAAAACGTGAAGTATGGAATCCATTCATCCCAATTGTCGTTTTTAGCAAATGATAATAAGTACTCGTTTAACACTCTGTGGTTGCGTTCTATTGCACCTAGTGTTTCATGATGGAATGGAGTTGAAGTCTTATGCTGTATTTTGAAAATTTCACATGCTGTTACACATATTACATTCAAAAAAAGTTTTCGAATTTAAACCGTTACATTTCCGTTACAAGCTTTCTGAGGAAGTTTACGTGCCGCCACAGTAACGTTTCACGCGTTTTTTTACGCCGAATTTCAAATTTTTTGTTTTTCTTACTTTGCCCATTATAAAAAATAACACGTACGAAAAAAGTGTAAATTTATTTTCTAGGCAGGAATTTAACATGCAATAAAAATTATATACTATAAAACAAAGTCATGCAAAAGAAACAATATTGTACGAACACCTATAGTCTATACGAACTACTATCACTATGTGCACATTAGGTGGTTGTAACAACGGACGCAAACCGGTTTTAAAACCTGTAGCCTTATCGTTGAAAACGAAAACGAAAACGATTGATCGAAACGAGAGGAAGTGGTATTGTTATAAACGATACGTTTCGAAAATAAAACATTTCGTTTCGGTTTTTCATTCGATGACATTTTACTCATCGTTTTGCTGTCATTGAAATCGTTTATTGAGTTTATGTTCGATTGTTTGTGGTCGAAGAAATCTTTTTAAATTAAAATGTAAGTATTTATTTGAATTAAATTTTATTTTTACATATTTTGTTCTGAACATAAATATTTACTTAAAGGGCAAAAACAAACGAAAATAAAACAATACGAAATTATGATAAGTTTCATGGAAAAAAATTTAGATGTAGCCAGAGAGAGTACAAACTCTGCAAATGGTAAAATAAGGGCAGAAAATGTACAGAAAAATATAATTAAAACTTGTAATGCAGAGGGACCACCAGTAAAAACTGTCGATGGGTGGAAAAAATTTATGTAGAATTTTTTTTAAAGAAGTTGAGGCAAAATGTACAAGAGCAACAGGCAACAGGTGGTTGTATGATGTATCGCAAAAATGTACAGCTTCTCTCCGTTGCAAGAGAAAGTTACTGATATTTATAATTTAAGAGGAGCTGTATTTGGAATAACAAATACAAAATCATTTGGAACAATTTTCTTCTTCGTTAGAACTACTAAAATATAACTATGCAGATAAAATTTTGTCATAATTTTAAAAAAACATAAATCTCTACTTGCAAATATAACCACTATTTTTAAATAAGTATTTAAATTTGACATATCCAAAACGTTTTTTCATTCGCATTATATTGGTACAAATGCGTTTAGTATTACTTTCATGTGGTAATGCTATCCAATCGAAACGATGGAAATAGACAATACCGAATTGGGAACGTTTCGTTTCTTCATATCGAATGGCTCTCGTTTCGTTTTCGTTATCAACAATAAGGCTTCTGTTTTTACTACTAATCAAATTACATCTGGAGGTGGCACGACCAGGCATAACAAGAGTTAGAGTGTATTCCAACCGTGAAGCTAAAATTATTTTAGACGATTGTTATTATACCAAGTTGGAAAAAAATTATACCATTATTGTTACAACCAGCGTAATATAACCGGTTTAACCACCTTATGTGCACACAGTGAACGTAGGTAAAATTCTGAAATGAAAAAACTGAAAATTAGCATTTCTAGCACCTAAACTGAATCACCCTGTATATGTAAATATACATATGATCGTAAATATGTATGTGTTAATATTTTCATTTCAATTATACATACCTTCAGAAAAAAAAAGAATAAGAAAAACCTGATATGATCATATGCAAATTAGCTACTTGCATACTTCTTCTTCTTGAAATATACCCTCAAATTCTATATCTTCAATTTCTCATACAAATTGGTTAAATTCTTATACTAAACCAAATGGTACATATGTATTCTACCATATATTTGAATATGCAGTAAAGGAAAAGCTGTTTCCATATGATTCTGTATATTGTAATGAGAACCATAAGAATGATTGTGTTATTCTACTTGTATAACGATTTAATAATATTAAAATTTCTCAAATTTCTGTTAAAATTTTCTATGTATTGTATGGAAAATAGATAGAAAAGACTATATTTTAAAAAAGTGAGAAATTAAGAAAAAATCCTGAGGATAAGAAAGAGCTTAAAACAGCTTTCAGATTGGAGGCCAAACTTTGAGATTGGAGGCCACTTGGTTGTTACTATTTCAATATATGGGAATAATTAGTCTGTTATAGAACTTAAATTGTCATTGCTTCTGCTATCTACTTCGAAAATAAACAATACAGCTGATTTATATTAGAAAATTCAAATAAAAACGGAAAAAATCTGAATTTAGTTCAAATGTTTCAAAAACTATATTTATTGCTTATTCGAAGCCAAAAATTTATGTGTGTTTGCATGTTCTGGATTTTTAAAAGAACTTGAGATTAAACCTCCATTGTATAAATTGATTCTCTTTGCTCAAAGCGATTGCGTTTGTTTTTTTATAGAATAAATTACAAATAATTAAAAATGGTTCATTGTAGTTTATTTATTTATTTGAATTTAATTTCATTCAATTCATTCAATTTTTAAAAAAGCATCAAATGATATAAAAAAAACTTATTTTCAAAGCTGTTCTACTGCACTAACCTTAGTAGTCGTTAGACGATGTGAAAAGCCGATTTTGTTCATTCTAAAATCTTAATGTTTTAATTTGTGTTCTTCTAGTAATTATTGGGGTCTATTCTGCACGCCACCTGTTATGAAATTCTGTTATTTTTCTGTAATTTTTTCTAACAAATTTTAACAGCTCGTAACAGAATCTGTAAACTCTTAAATTTGTATTCTGACTGCACTAATTCAATATAGTTCTGTAAAAAAAATCTGTTATGATAACATAACTATTTCGTTCACTTTCATCCTGTCAAATTTTCTGTAATCAATCTTTGTAAGTGTAAAAATTTGATTATTTTATTAAAATTTCTAAAAAGAGGTTAAATTTTTGTGATAAGTTGCACTAATTTTAAAAAGTATAGAGATTTATTGTGAAAAAGAAATTGTTGATCTGATGTTGTTGTTTAATAAAAATGGACGGAATTGATATTTTACTTTCTTTGAGATTTAGGAATGTTCACCAAAGAAGAGCAATGTGTAATAGATAAATAAATAATTCGTTGAACTAATTTACAGTTTTTATTTTGAAAATAAGAATTATATACGGAGACATAGAGCAACACTTTTGGAGTTCAGAATTCGTAGTAGTTCATTAAACTTACCTGATTCCAGATTTCAAAAATTGTTCAAATTTTAATTTTAAATTGAACAAATTGTGTATAACATTCAAAATAACCTCACAAATTAAAGACTTGACAACAACTTTAAAGATTCGAAATTCAATATCATGAAATATTACAGATTCGAAAATAGAATGTATAGATACGACTTTAAATAGATTGTAACAAAATACGGAAAATTAGGTATGTTTTCTTGTAATTCAACATTAAGTTATCAGAAAATCAACCTGACTTCCGGGTAAATCCCAGCCGGTCGGATCCAGCTGCTTCAGTCTGGGGTGGGTTCTTGGGATTACCCTCTCGGAAGTTTCCGCCTTGTTACATAAATTGACCGGCTATAGATACAAGCATGGTTCAAAAACGAAAGTAAAGATCAATAAAATCTAGTGAAAAGAAGAAAAGACCAATACGTAGACCGACCATATCAGGGCCGTCGATAATGCAGTGAAAGAAGAATCAACCAAAAGAAGAACTGCGACCTTCACCTGCCCTCGCTGATGTCCACTGTCCACCAATTACTCAGTCAAGCCCATTTATACACTTGGCTCTTAATTTTATATCCTTGGAAAGTGATTTATTATGTGTTTTTTTTTTTCTTTTTTCTCAATGATAAGGAGAACAAAAACAATAAGTGTGTTTCAAAGAAATAGATACATATATTCGAAAAAAAAATAATAATTTACATAGGAATAATGGAGTTTACAAAAATTTATCAAAAAGGAATATCTTTTTTTTTTTTTTTTTTTTTTTTTTTTTTTTTTTTTTTTTTTTTTTTTTTTTTGGTTGTTATTTTTATTCTTTATGTATTTTTCATCTTTTTTAATAATTATTAAAATAATTAACAATATAATAATAAAGAGCAAAATAAAAAGGTATTAATTGTTTTTTTTTTTCTTTCAATTTTTCATTTACTATATTTGTATCTTCTTATTATATAAGTTTTTTTTTTTTGTTTAATTATAATCTTTATTTTTTTTTCTTAAATGTTTTATTCCATCAAATATTCATATTACTAAATTTTTATAAGTATAATTTAATGGATAATCTATTTAATATAATATATATATATATATATTTTTTTTTTTATATATTATTATTATTCGCTGAAAGACCCTATCTTAAATTAATTAATTTTTTTTTTTTTTAAATTAATTTTTATTTTATTCATTTATTTTTTTTTCTTTCCTTTTTCAATATTTTTTTTTTTCTGGTTCCTTTTCTTTTTTGTTTTTGTTTTGTTTTTTTTTTTTTTTTGTAGTTGAAATTCAAATAAAAAAATAATACTATGCATCTAACGAGATATTTTAATATATATATATATATATATTACTTTTTTTTTTTTTATTTTTATGCGTGATACTTTAATATCATACCCTATCTACACGGTTAGTCCCTGCTTACACGTAATAATTACAAAAAGTTTATAGAAAAAAAAATTAATTCTACTTATCTAGGACACTAGAAGGATGGATGTTGCTTTGAGGTAAAATCAGGTCCGCTGATCACCATAGCTTCGCAAGTTTTCCTCTCCTTGTCCTTTTTTTTCTTTCATTTTCATTATTAAATTTATGAATAATTAAATTGTTTATCATCGCTTAAATTTGTATTTGATAATGATGAATATGATGATTTAATTAAAAATTTATTTATATTAAAATTACAAAAATAAAAATTTTTTTTTTTTCTTGTCCAAATTATCTAATTAAATTATTTGTCGTTTTTCAAGAAAATTACCACTTTTTATTTTATTAATTTTATATACATATGTAATTGTATAAAATTATTATAGTTATTATCTATAGAATTTAATAAAATTAATATAAGATTTTCATTCAAATTACTATTATTAAAAAAAAATCCAAAAATTATTTATAAAATATGACATTATGGTATTTTTCACTAATTTTGTTTAACTCAAATATTATAGTTTCATCAATAAAAATGATTATAATTTATTATACTAAAGCAAAATTTTAAGTTTATCATCAGATTCTTCTTAACAACTCAAAATGTGTCAAATTATGATTTCTATTAATTAACTCTGTATTTTTATATTTATTTGAAACATCAAAATTATTTAAATTTTTCATATATTTTTTTTCTTTTTCGCAAGAACAACGGTCTAGATAATAATATTAACTTTTTTTTTCTTTTTTTTTTCATTTTTGAAACTCAGATGAATGGCATGAAAAAAATTTACACCCTATCTTCCATATACACATTTTTCTGTTTTTTTTTTTGTTTTTTTTTTTTTTTTTTGTAAAATAAAAATTCAAATTAGAGCTGGTTTCCATTTTTTTTTTCCTTATATACATATATATCCCAAATAACTGAAATTTGTTAAAGCATAATTATTGCAACATTAATTATTACTTCCGCACTGTTTATTTAATTAAAATTTCATTTTGTGTAACTTTCAAATTTTCCTTTCTACTTTTTCGTCACTTCGTTTTTTTTTTTTTCTTAACCTCTTTCCTTCTTTTTCTTTCTCTCTTTTTTTTTTTTTATAAATACCTAAGCATCTTTTTTTTTATGAGTTATAGCCAGGGTAGGAAGATCGATAAAATATGATTCGCTCACAAGTGAATGAATCGCAGGAGAATTTTATTTTTGATTCGCTCACGAATTTTAAAATTAAGTTCCCTTTCAAAATATGATTCATTCGCGAGCGAATCGAATAAAAAAGGAATCAAAAAATATAATTCGTGAGCGAATCGAAAAAAAAAGGAATCAAAAAGAATCATTCGTGAGCGAATCGAATTAAAAAGGAATCAAAAAATATAATTCGTGAGCGAATCAAAAAAGGAATCAAAAAGAATCATTCGTAAGCAAATTTTTTTTTTTTTATTTTATTTTTTTTTAATAACTAAATATTCAATTCTTTGTCATACTACACATATTTTGAAGAATCAAATATTTTTGCTTTATCTATATTTTCAAAAATATTTTTTTTTAATTTACTAGAGGTATGTATAAAAAATCACAAAAAAAATTAAGAAATTTTCTACTCTTTTTCATGTAATGAACACTGTACTTGTACTTTGTCTAGTATAAGACGCGAATCATTCGCGAATGATTCGTTTTTGATTCTTTTTCATTCGCGAATGGAATTTTTTAAAATTATTCCATTCGTTCGTGAACGAATGAAACTCGAAATAAAAATTTCATTTGTTCCTTGGGAACGAATGGAAACTAAAAAATTCCTTTTTAAACGAATCGCTCACGAACAGTGCTGGGACCCTTCAAGACTAAAAGAGTAGCATATATTTCAGATAAAAGTAGCAGATTAGAAAAAAGAAGTAGTAAAACTAAATTATATAAGCCATAAAATTCAAATGCTCTTTTATTTTAAACTGAAAAAACGTTATAAATAAAAATATAAAAAATATATAAAAAATATATAAAAACAAATACAATTCATAAAAACAAAAACAAAAATATAAAGTATAACATAACAAACAAAAATTTTACATTTCGAGTCTATATTTTCCTCTTGCGAAATTGAATCTATTAGCATATTTCATCAAAGCAGCAGTTGGTTGGAAAATTTTTTCGTTGTTAGTTATCAGTTCTTTGGATAATAAAATATTATTAATCGTTTCATTTCGAAAGGAATTCCTTTTAAAATCTTTGATTATTTTAAGTTGAGAAAATTCCCTTTCAGCATTCGCGCTGCTATGCGGTAAACAACAAAGTTGCAACATATATTCTGCTAATTCTTTATACGGAAAGTCTCCAACTGCATTTTTCTTATATCTTATGTTTAGCCAAAGCTGAACAATGTCTTCACAGGATTCATCGAATAATGAATTTTTGCCAATTATATTCCTCCATTGTTCATTTAATATTTCAATATTTTCATCGTTATATGGAAATTGCGTTACAAATGGCAATATTGACGACATTGATCCTGTAGCTATATTTCTGGGATCTAAAAATCTTAACATTTTAAATTTAGCATCAAATATATTAAATCTCTTTTTAATTTGCGTACATAACTCCACGTAGTACTTAAGCAAGACTTCACGTATTTCTGAAATTTCCTGTTGACTTATCTTTTTCTCTAGCACAGACTGTTCAAAATATAAGCCATAATAAATTTCAGACCTGTTAAGATAATACCGATTATCGGTGACATCAGTTTGTGGATTTAAATACTCCTGTTTTATAAAATTTTTCATTATTTCCAATAAGAGTGTTTCAATAGATTCATTTAAAATATGTATTTGTATATCCTCAGATTGAAATTTTCGATTGTATCTATTAATTATTTCCAAATTATTAGAAAGAAATTTCAGATACACTTTATTTTTATTATTGTTTAAAAATTCGAAAATGTTGTTTGCACCTTCAGAATTATAATCTTCGAAACTGTGAAGAACAAAATATTGCAGAAGAGGTTGCCACTGTTCTAAAATGCGATTAATTACTGCTTCTAATGACAACCATCTGGTTGGGCAATATTGTAATATTTTGTGTTTTTCTATATTAAAAGATTCCTGAAATTCTTCAAAGTCAGATAATCTTTTACTACTATGACAAAAATATTTATAAATATCTTTTAAGCTTTTTTCAATATTCTTCGGAATCATTTTTCCAGCATAGTAAGAACATAAATTAAGATTGTGGCAAGTACAACTGAGTGTTAGCAAATTAGAATTTAAATTATTTAATCTTGTTTTTACTCCAGATAATTCTCCAACCATGACTGATGCATTATCAGACACGAATCCTATGATATTTTCAATGGGAATATTATTCTCATTAAATTTGCTAATAATATTTCTATATATTTCCTCAGCAGTAGATTCTTTCAATTCAATCAAACTAAATAATTTGTCTTTAATTGATTTTTGATTATTATCAAAATAACGTACTATTAAAACAAGACATTTTTTTGTAGAAATGTCTGTTGTTTCATCAATTATAATACTGAATTTATTTTTTCTTAAATCTTCTGAAATCTCTTTCAAAGCAAAAGGTCCAAGAATTTTATTAACCATAGATGTCACCTTTTTCCTACTACACTTAATATCTTCCATAATACCTCTTTCCCTCAACAAAGTATTCATAAACATAGGTAAGAACTCCATTTGGGTAAATGAAAGGTTTTGTAAGATACAATTCATAACCAACATTATTTCAGTTTTTAGTTTGATTTTTTCTCCGCTTTTCTTCTTTGCGAAACACTTTTCTATAGTTTTATTCTGATTTTTCTCTTCCATTTTGCGTTTATGATAAGATCGGTTTCCATGTCTATTTAATAAGGTTTTATTATTAACTAATGCTTTATCACAAACTATACAGAACGCTTTTTCATTTCTTTCTTGAACCCAACAGAATTCTTTCTCCCACGCTTTTTTAAATTTTTGACTGTATTTTTTTGATTTCAAGCTGTTATTGTTATCGCTGTTACTATTGCTTTCATTTCTAGAATTTGTTTACAAATTAATTTTCTATGGTTAAATAAAATCAGTTAGAACTTACTTTGAATTTTTTTCGTTGCTATTCCAAGTTGAAGTAGTACAATTAGCAGGTACGCTGTCACCGGCTTTATCAAATTCTTCACTAGGAGTACTAGTTTATGATGTAAAACATTACAGTTTATAAATTTTTAAAAGTTTTGTTTATAAAACCTCACTTACCTTTTACAAGAAAGTTTTTTAAAATATCGCAGCATAATTATGCTTATTTGATTATTGATTATTTATTAATTAATAATCAAACCAGAACAAAACAATCAAGACATGACATGATTGACAGTTATTTATTTTTCTTCTTCTTCACGCACAATTTAAATTACCAAAACATACAAGTTATACCAACATAATGAAAAGAACAACAAAATTAAAGAATCGTCATCAGTGTAGCCGAGCACCTAGTATCTTTGTTTTTTTAATATCAAAATGTCAAATGGTCGAAATAGTGTAACTGAGTAAAACAACACAAATATTCATAATAAAAGCTAGTAGAAAGTAGTAAATGTACATTTAAGGTAGCAAATTTCAGCTAAAAAGTAGTACGGTATTTTTAACAACAAAAAGTAGTAAAACTACTACTATTGTAGTAGGGGTCCCAGCACTGCTCACGAATTTAAAAATTTTTGAATCGCTCACGAGTGATAAAAAAAGGAACGAATTGAATATTTTAGTTCGCGAGTGATATTTTTCCGTACCCTGGTTATAGCACATTTACACAAATTTTTTTTTTTTTTCTTTGTTTTAATTACTCCTTCTATATATATATATATTTATTTATTATATTTTTTATTCTCTACACTGCACTTTGAAGATAGTATTATTTGTTTTTGCAAATAAATTGTATTGTATTTACAACTAGGAATCGCTAATTCTAAATACAACCACAAAATGTATTTGCAATTTAACTGTAAATCAGATTAGGAATCTCTAACCTGACTTGTATTTACAACTAGGAATCGCTAGTTCTAAATACTTGAAGAAAAATACTACAATTAGGAATCTCTAATTCTAGTACAAAAAATGCCAGCAATTAAAACACAAGGGTTTGAAATTACTAACTAACTTTATTAATTAAATTCTTACTGTTTATATACAAATTTTATCATATGTGATTAATGCTATTTTGGTGGGAATAATTAATTTAAAGTTCACTTAAGTGTTATTTTTATTAGGTTGAGAAAATTATTATTATTATTAAAAATTTCATTATAATTTATCATATATAGGTCAGTTATTAAATGCAAGTAATCAGTTTTTTCTTAGGTAACTAACTCATAATATGTGAATATGTGACAATTAGCTAACAATTTAGTTATGTGCTATGAAATGCATCGTAAGCAATATGATATGTTGGTTTGCATACAATTGAGTTTAGGTACACAAATTGCAAGTTAATCATATTTAATTTTAAATGAACTTAAGTGAACTTAGATTATTCAAATTTAATTTAATTATAATAATATTTTATTTTAGAACTTTATTAAAATTATGTGTTAACCATCTTATGCGTTAACATGCTGCCCCCTCTTGAAGTTCTTGACTTCAAAGTGGAAATCCTTGGATGTTTGTTCCGTTGTAGCTACCACCTTTAATGTTTTAGATCGGTACTTCCAATAATTTACGAACAGGTAGATAACGATAACAATGATGATGATGATCGTTGTGTATCCAACTACAAATTGATGTATTTCGTGGGGCTGTAGTTCCTTTAAGGAGTTTTGTTGCTCAATTTTGATTAAATTCACACGTTCATCGAGTTCCCTTATGAGATTGGTATTATCTGAGTAATTTATGCTTGGCAGTAAGATGGCTTGTTCATTTGATTTGGTATCAATTAATGTTAGTGATGAAAGGTTTATTGCAGGTTGAAAATATTTGATTAGTTTTGTTGTTCTGACATGCGAACTGCTGATACTTATTTCATCATCCTTAAATGCACAATCGTCGACCATAATTAATAGTCCTGTTCCTTGTAATCGCCTTTGTATAATTTCATGTTGACATACGAATGTTAATGCATGTTCCTTGTACATGCTATATAACCAGTGATTTGGGGTCGTCAAGGCTATCCAGGTATTTTCCAGTGTTGCTTTTTTCAATTTACAGGATGATGGTAAACTTATTTGTGTAAAAAGTTGAAGCTCGCAATTTTCTGATGTGCCTTTGGTTTTCATGGGTCCATTTTGTTGAACAATATATAACTCTTCATGCACTAGGATGCTCTTCATGATTTCGAATTCAGATAATTGATAACTTTGATCGCGATGTGGGCTCACAATAATGTATGATGTTGTTGTATTTATTGACACAAATGTGTTGTTTACGTATACTGGAAGTGGATAAATCTTGTATAACTCGAAGATAGTGGTTCGTACTAAAGGCATAGTGATTAAAAATATCATGTTTTCTTGGTTCAGATGATAATGTACATTTAGTAGTTGGTAAACGGCTAGTAAGTTGAATCGATCTTCGATGATGGGAAGTCTTAACGTTGATGGTATGTGGTTGCGAACAAATGTTAGTTGTTCTCTTAATTGATTCGGACTGAGGATTAATGGACTAATTCTCCCATGCTGTACGGTGGTTATAATGTCTACCATTGATCGTTGTATATTGGTATAGTCTCGCATGAGTGAGTTGCAGAGAATTGCTAAGGTGTTGAATCCTTGAGTTATAGTTTCCTGTTTAATGTCAATGTTCATGTTTCTTAATTTTTCATTCATGATTTCTGTTGTGTTATAAATAAGCTTTATTTGGTTGATTTTTTCTTCTTCTGATTTTTTCATAATGTTTACGGTCGTTTCAATTACCGATGTTTGGTTTTTTATTAGGTATAGCAAATGATCTTCATTCTGTTTTACATTATTAATTGTTTGGGACATCTGTTGTGCGTAATCGTCATCTAAAAGACCGATTAACGAGTGCAATGTACTGCCGATGAAATTGAATGGTGAATTTGATCTCTTGAATCGATTTTCTCTTACTGCCTTATTAGTGGTTAATAGGAGCTGATCGACTAGTTTTAATTCATGTAGCTGATGTTGATATTCTTGCACAATTTCTATTTGGTAGTTGTTATTTTTAATGTTTTTTGTTAATTGATTCAGTGATTGGATCCCTTGCTCTATAGTCTTCATCGCTGCCCAATATGTTTTTAAATTATAGTAAACAACCATTTTCCACTCACTACCTATTATCATCGCATTTCCTAGGTTTTCAAAGTAAACTCCAGCATTGTTGGTGAATTGTTGTATTTGGATTGGCTGGTGTAGGCTGGTGCTTAATATAGGTGACATCATTGATGTTAACAGCAAGACCTTTAAAGTGGTTGCTGCATTTCCTTCCGTATTGTGTCGTTTTCTACGATGTTTTCCTTGGTTGTGGCTACCCGGTTCATTTGAAGTGGTTGCTTGATCTACGTGTATTGCTGGTTCTGTTTCCATTTGATTATCTGATCCATCATCATCAGGTAGATCTGTCATTAAAGGGGCAAGATTATGTATTGCCCTACGATAGATTCCAGTGGACGTCTTTATGTCTGCTACTCGAACCTTGCCGTCAGGTCCATTTATAGTTTCGACAATTCTTCCCATCTGCCATTTGAGAGGAGGCTGGTTATCTTCCTTTACTAGAACTAACGTGCCAGGTAATAAATTTGGATATTCCTTAGCCCATTTAGCTCTTTTCTGTAGGAGATGTAAATATTCCATGTACCAGCGTTTCCAGAATTCTTCTCGAATTTGGCTTACTAATGCCCATCGTGATGCCAAGGCCATTCTTGATTGTGTGCTGAACGGATCAGGAGCGGATGTTAATGGTTCACCTATGATGAAATGTGCTGGTGTTAGTGGTGATAGGTCATTAGGGTCTGAGGATGCTGCAGTTATTGGTCTTGAGTTTAGTATGGACTCAACTTCTGCTGTCACTGTGCACAGTTCCTCATACGTCAATGCTGCTGATGCAGTGCTTCGCAATAGTAAATATTTTGTGGACTTAACAGCTGCCTCCCATAATCCTCCGAAATGTGGAGATCGTGGAGGTATAAAGTTAAATTGTATACTGTGCGTTCCAGCGATATTTGCAATTTTTTCCATAGATTTGTTATTTGTTAATATCTCTTGCAATTCTTGTAATTGGTTTTTAGCTCCAACGAAATTTTTTCCATTATCACAGAATATCTTCTGGCATTTGCCTCTTCTTGCTATAAATCTCTTCAGTGCTCCGATAAACCCTTCCGTTGTCAAATCAGATACAACCTCTAAATGTGTTGCCTTTGTTGTGAAGCAACAAAACACTGCTATGTACGTTTTCAAAGGTTTTTTGCCCCTTATCCTGAAATGTGTGTAGAATGGTCCACAAAAGTCAACTCCACAGTTATAAAATGGTCGTGCTTGTTGTACCCGAGAAGCAGGCAAATTACCCATTATTTGGTTCATCAAACGGGGTCGTATTCTCGTGCATCTAACACAGTTGGCAACGGTTGATCGTGCAAGGTCTCTACCTCTTAATATCCAGTACCTTTGCCTTACAATGGAGTTCAGTGCTTGAGGTCCAGCATGCAAATTCTCGTTATGAACATGGTTGTAGATTAATTTTGACACAAAATGGTCTCCTGGGAGAAGTAATGGGTGCTTTGCGTCGTATGGTATGTTGGCTTCCTCAATCCTTCCGCCCACACGCAGGAGTCCGTGATTATCTATGAATGGTGTCAAATCCAATAACTTGCTAGTTGAAGCAACCTGGTTGGTTTTATTGATGGTTTTGATGTCATCCTTGAACGTCTTACGTTGAACCTCTCGCACTATTTCTCTTGTAGCCTCTTCTAATTCTATTGTTGTTAGAAATTTTGGACGCTGATAATCCTTATTTTTCATTACATGAACAGCTCTAAGTACATATGCCATGACGCGTTGTAATTTTCCAAACGAGTTGCTGTGATTGATGTTGTAGACCGGATGTTGATTGGATGTATCTGTTGTAACATTGAGTATAAATTTTAATGATTTTTCTTCTTCGTTGTACTGTGTTATCTCAGTATTATTAGATGGCCACATCCTTTTTTCGTTATGAAGGAATTCAGGTCCATTTAACCAAATTTCAGATTTTAGTAATTGATCTGGTAAAGCGCCACGGGATATGAGATCTGCTGGGTTGGCCTTAGTAGGTACATATCGCCATTGTGCTGCTTCTGTTAGTTCTTGAATTCTTGTGACTCGATTGGCAACAAACGTTTTCAGCTTTGCTGGGTCTCCCTTGATCCACGATAGCACGATTTGTGAATCCGTCCAAAATATGGTTTCGTCGAAACTGTGATTGATGGTTTTTGTAATTTTGTCTGCAAGATTCGCGGCCAATTTTGCTCCACATAACTCCAATCTGGGTAGCGTTGTTGGTTTGACTGGTGCTACTCGTGATTTCGCACATAATAGTCGAACAGTTAATTGTCCTTGTTTATCCTTTGAACGAACGTAAACTGCTGCTCCATATGCCCTTTCACTTGCGTCAGAGAAGATGTGAAGTTGCGTAGATTTTGCTTGTGTTGTGCTTAAAACATGTCTGGGTATTTGCATTGCCGTTAGTTGAGGTAGTTGTTGGATAAATTTTGTCCATTTTTGTTGTAATTCTGGAGTTAGTTCATCATCCCAATCAATTTTTGATTTCCACAAATCTTGCAAAAATATTTTGCAGGTCACGACTACCGGATTTATTAGTCCTAATGGATCATAAATTTGTGCTGTATCTGCTAATATTGTCCGTTTATTGATTTGATGATGTGGTTTTAAATCTGCTGAAATGCTGAAATAATCAGTTACAGGATGCCATAACAGTCCAAGTGTTTTAATATGACTGTCCTCCTTGTCTTGAAATTTTAATTGCAGCTCAAGCTTGTCATTTGGAATGTTTTTAATTAGTTCTGGGTGATTAGCACACCATTTATGCAGTTCAAATCCGCCGGCCTTCAACAAAAGTTGAATTTCAGTTTGGATTTTGACTGCTTCGTCCAAATCGTCGCTACCAGTAATAACGTCGTCCACGTAAAAATCTCGAATTGCTTTTAATCCAAAATGAAACCTTGTGCTTTCATCCTCTGCTAATTGTTGTAAACATCTTGTTGCTAAATATGGTGCCGATTTTGTACCATATGTAACAGTGCACAATCTGTAATATTTTATTTTGTCCGATGGTTTGTTTCTCCACATTATTAGGTGTAAGTTTCGATCTTCGTCAGCTAGTTTGATTTGCCTGTACATTTGTTTGATGTCTGCAGTAAATACGTAGCGTTTCATTCTAAATCTCAATATAATTGAGATTAAATCATCCTGTACCTTTGGGCCTGCCAGCATTAGATCGTTTAATGATAAATTTGTAGCCGTTTTGGCTGAAGCATCAAATACCACTCTTAGCTTTGTGGTGCTACTGCTTGGTTTCAGTACGTAGTGGTGAGGTAAAAAATAGTTGGGAGCTGTGATGTTTTCCTTTTTTACTTCCTCCATGTGGTTTAATTTTAAATATTCTGCCATAAAGTCACAGTATTGTTGCCTCAATTCTGGATTCCTTGATAATTTGTTTTCGATACTTATTAATCGTTTAAACGCTATGTTTTCTGAATTTTGTAGTAAATTTGTGTCGCTGAGAATTGGTAAACTGACAATGAATCGGCCAGTTTCATCGCGTGTAACTGTATTTTTGAAATACTCTTCACATTTTTGTTCTGTGAGTGTTAATGTTTGTTTGTCGTTATATTCTTCTATATGCCAAAATTTCTGAAGTTGGTTATTGAGCTCAAGGTTCGTCATTCCACAAAATGAGTTTTCATTGTTGTCTAAAACTGCCCTTCCTAAAACTATCCACCCCAATGTGGTGTTTTGTAAGATTGGTAATTGTTTGTCAATTTTTACTTGACCCATTCTCATTAATTCACCGTATAATTCAGCGCCTAATAACATATCGATCTCTTGAGGTTTGTTGAATTCTGGGTCAGCTAGTTTAATGTTAGGAGGAATATTCCAATTATCGATTCGAATGAGACGATGTGGTTGACGTGCTGTGATTTCCTTTATAACGTATGCCTCTAACTGGCTACTGTAATTGCTGTGATTTGAACTGATAGTTATATTGATACGGCTATTGACCTTTAATTTTGATTTACCTATACCTGAGATGGCGGTAGGTAATTCAATGTTTGCTAAATTTAGTTTTCGTCTTAACCTGTCCGTTATAAAATTGAGTTGAGATCCAGAATCCAGTAAAACTCGACATTTTATATTGGTTCCATCTCTATCCTTAACAGCTGCTAGTGCTGTTCCAAGAAAAACATAACTTTTAGATGTTATATCTTGTTTATTTGATGTTAGTGTTGTTTGAGTTGATGTTATGTTGTTCTTGTCAGATTTTTGTTGATTCATTTTTTCAACGGCGGTGGTGAAGTGTAATAATGTATTGTGTTTTTTGTTGCACTTTAAGCAACTTCGTGACACGCATTTTGATGCATTGTGTCCATGTTTTAAACAATTTAAGCAAATTTGTAATTGAGATGCTCTTTTTTGTCTATCTTGTGGTGTTAGTTTTAAGAATTCACTACAATTGTAAATAGCATGTGTTGCCTTGCAATTGATACATTTAGTTGTGTTGATTGAGTTCGAATTTAAAACTGTACCCCTTTGTTTATTGTCATTGCCTTTAATTGTAATTTTATTTCCTAGTGCTTCAAGCGATTGAAAGCGTGTTTCTAGGAACGTAAGAAGTTCGTTGATGGATTGTAATTCTCTTGGTGCCTTCAAGGACTGTTCGTATAAATTGTGTGTTGTTCTGTCCAATTTTTTGCATATAAGATGTACAATAAAAGGATCCCAATAAGTAATAATCTTCAGCCCTAAATTTTCTAAGCTGAGTAAACATTCCTTCGTTGTATCGTGAAGGTTTTTTATTGCTACTGATGACTCAGTTGCAATTGTTGGTTGTGATAGTAATTTGTCAATCAACGTTGTTACTATTAATCTTTTATTGTTATATCGTTGATTGAGAATTTCCCATGCGGTGATATAATTCTCATCAGATATACTTAAATGTTTAATTAATTTTTCTGCTTCACCTGTAAGATTTGATGTTAGGTACCACATTTTTTGTGCATTACTTAATGCCTGATTGTGGACCATTTGTGTATACAAATCATGAAATTGTCGCCAATTTAGATAATTACCATTAAACTTTGGAATGGTAATTTTAGGTAATTTCATCAGTGATTGTCCAAGTTGTGAAGGTTCTTGATTTCTAATTAATTGCTCATTTATTGATGATTGTGTTTGATTTAGTGATTGTGATTGTTGGAATGTTTCCAACCCTTGCAAAAGATATAGGATTATTTCTTGAACTTTGTTTTCTAATTCAAAATAACCTTGTTCAGTGTAGCCATAATCTGATGGATTTGATAGTTGTTCAAAGATGGAATTGTGTTGATCTTCAATTTGAGACCAATATTTTTTAATTGTTTCGAGTTTTAACTCATAAAAAGACTTTGAATGAATTTGATTAATGTTTATTCCATCAATGATGTTGTTTATCGATTTTGTTAATGTTAATTGCCTTCGAATTAAATTTGGTGATTCATTATTGTCACCTTTCGAAGTTGATGCCATTTCAGTGACGTTGGACTTATTAGACTGTTGTCTTAAATTTTGAGATTGCTTTTGACAATTTAAAAGATCCATCAACTCCTCTAAAAGACATTCATAACCAGTTTTTACTGATTCGTAATAATTTTTTTGAAAATACAAGTGATTTGTTGGTGAAGGTTGAATAAGATTAATTTGTTGATTGTTTGCTTCGAATTGATTCCACAATTCGTTCAAATGCTGAATATAATTTTCTAAATAAGCAACCGTTTTTTTCTCTGGTGCCTCGTTACGGTACTTATTGTTTAGAATCTCAATTTCCCTGCCAATGTTGAGTTGACTTGACGCTAAAGTGTCCATGATCAATGTAATTAAAATGCTGCTATATAAATTGATTGTTTTTTTTTTTTTCTTTTTTTTTTTTTTTTTTAAAAACTTGAAACTTGAATAAATAGTGAAATTAAATTGAACAGTGAAGAAGTTTTATTTAATTATTTTGCCCTTGCTGCAAAATAATCACGTCGGGGTCACCAAAATGTTTTTGCAAATAAATTGTATTGTATTTACAACTAGGAATCGCTAATTCTAAATACAACCACAAAATGTATTTGCAATTTAACTGTAAATCAGATTAGGAATCTCTAACCTGACTTGTATTTACAACTAGGAATCGCTAGTTCTAAATACTTGAAGAAAAATACTACAATTAGGAATCTCTAATTCTAGTACAAAAAATGCCAGCAATTAAAACACAAGGGTTTGAAATTACTAACTAACTTTATTAATTAAATTCTTACTGTTTATATACAAATTTTATCATATGTGATTAATGCTATTTTGGTGGGAATAATTAATTTAAAGTTCACTTAAGTGTTATTTTTATTAGGTTGAGAAAATTATTATTATTATTAAAAATTTCATTATAATTTATCATATATAGGTCAGTTATTAAATGCAAGTAATCAGTTTTTTCTTAGGTAACTAACTCATAATATGTGAATATGTGACAATTAGCTAACAATTTAGTTATGTGCTATGAAATGCATCGTAAGCAATATGATATGTTGGTTTGCATACAATTGAGTTTAGGTACACAAATTGCAAGTTAATCATATTTAATTTTAAATGAACTTAAGTGAACTTAGATTATTCAAATTTAATTTAATTATAATAATATTTTATTTTAGAACTTTATTAAAATTATGTGTTAACCATCTTATGCGTTAACATTATTTAATTTTCCATAATATAAAAAAAAATGTGTTTTCACTACATTATTCCACGTCATCTTCCATATGTTTGATGAATTCACACTAAACAACAAAAAAAAATTACTTCCACTTTTTTTTCTTCCTTTTCGTTACACGAAAAAAAATAATATACTTTCTACGACAAAAAAAAGGTACCCTCAATTTTCGCCAAGTTAAGTAGTACAGTATATCTTTTTTTTTTCTTTTTCAACTAAATTCTTTTTCTTTTTTTTTTTCATAATTTCAAAGGAAAAAGACGATTAATAATAAAAAATATTAAACGAAAATGTTTTCTTGAATTTACTTTAACTTCTTTTTTCTATATTATATGCACAAAAAAAAACAACAACGAGCAATGAGCCCACCGGAATTTTATTAGCGAAACCAAGTTTAAACTTTAAGACTGATTAGGTCCATGAATAGTACTTAACTCAAGAAAGATTAGAAAAAAGAAGAGACTGTGCTAGTTTCTAATTTGATTTTATTAAAAAGAAGGTAATTTTGCAAATAAGAGAATTTTGATGAAGAAGAAGAAGAAAAAAAATTAAATTGAGCAATTCTCTTATGTTTTCTATAAATCGCGTGATTTTAAAATATAAAGAATATCACGCCATTATATTTACAACTTCACAAAATTCTTTATCACTAATTAATTCTTCAAAATACATGCATTCAAAATACGAGAATTTAATTTAAACTTATCAATTAAAAATAAAATTAATTCCTCAACTCAAAATATTTTTTTACTTCAACTGTTTGGTGTTTGATATTTCAAGCTTTATTTATAACTGGCTGTGTTATATGGGAACTGAAGGAGAGAGGATTTTGAGATATTTCTCTTCCTCAAATAAAAAGAGAGTATTTTTTGCACACTTCGTTCAAGTATTTAATTTATTTTTCAACAAGTTTTTTTGGACACTTAAAGTGAGCTTATTTTCAAGAAAAAGATAATTGGGCTGATTTCAACCTCACTTCCTCAGTTCCATTAAAACACAGCTACTATAGCTGTCATCTTAAACGAAGCTTAATGAACTAAGTTTAGAACAATAATATGTATACTCTCTGCCTATGCAGTTGTTCTGTCAAAATTTGTTCATTTAACAGAAATCAGGGGCCTTACCATAAGAATCTATTTTAATTTACGATAATGAAGTTACGAACGAAAACTAAAATGATACTATGAGAATAGTGGCTTCAGTTTCGCAGTTCCATTTTTGTTCCAAATATCAATTAAGTTTTGTTTATTTTCAATTTTTTATGACATTTGTAGACGTTTTAACCGTGATATTTTAAAATTTTTAATAATTATTGTATTAAAAAGTATACATACACTCGCCGACACTTGATTAAGAACAATTTTTTTTGTCTGTATTTTACCTGTATTATTGATAAGAAATAATTTTGTTTAGAGTATTCAATAAGAAACTAAGGTTATTATGGAAATTCCTTTAATTAACAAAAATTTTAGGATACTTTTCTCAAAAAGGTATGTATATAAATAGCGCGAAACATGTTTAAGAACAGGTGAAGAAAAATAAATAAAACAGTAATATAATGGTATTTTCAAAATATATTTTTTAAGTAATTAATATTAATTAATAGTGTGTATGTTTACCATTGTTACTAATCAATTCAAAAACTCTATTCTGTAGTGACTGGTACAGAGTGGTTATTAAATCTTGTGGAATAGAGTTCCAGGCAAGTAAAATTGACTCTGTAAGATTTTCTACATTATTATATTGCTGCCCTGATACATAAACAGGTCGTGATAGCCAGCCCCAAACATTTTCTATTACATATATTTAAATCTGGTGACAGCGACGGCCATTCCATCAAATTAATTTCTTGCTCTCTAAACCATTGTTGGACGAGCGTTGCTGAGTGACATGGAGAGTTATCTTGTTTAGAACGTTGTACTATTTTAACTTTTTGGTCGCTGACAACATCTAAACACTTTTTCGCATCCATACGACCATAACAAATTTTAATATCGACTGGTCCACGTTAAAAAATGGCACCCCATATCATTACCGAACCACCTCCTTGTTGCTTTCGTGATAATATTAACTCTTCTTTACGAAGATCCTGGAAATATTATTGAAAACTATCGGAACCATCGAGATTAAACTTCTTTTCATCAGTAAAGATTACTCGAAGCCATTCGTCTTGCCATTTCAAGTGTGCTTTTGCGAAGCTAATTCTTTTCTCTATGTGTCTAGGAGTCAACGCTGGCTTCCTTTTGATTTTTGACTTTTTAATTGCTGGAGACTTTTTCAGGATTCTCTGAATAGTGCGTACTGATGCGTTGGTACCAACTGTATCCCTAATTTGCTTCGCCATCGTGGTAGAATTAGAAGCAACCCTTAAAATTCTTTTTTTTTTCTGCTTCCGTTGCAACCATTTTTGTCCTGTATTTTCTGTTTTTGCCGTAGTTTTCTTCGTTTTTCAAATAATTGCTAATAACCCCATACAGGTAGAAATACAAAAAAAAGTTGTTCATCAAGAGTCGGGGAATGTATATGTACACACATAACGTCATAACTTGAACTTCAAATTAATATTGGATTCAATATCACAGCAGTGACAGTGATGATTTGAAAGAAAAAAGAAGAAAAATAAGGAATTAAAGTATGTATCCTTTTGTATGATCGACCACAGCCACATATTGCATTTGATTTGTGTTTTTAGATCTTTCTTTGTTCCTTTAAAATTCATAGAAAAAGAAAAAAAAACATCAATAATTTTTGCAAGTAAAAAAAAATTATTATAAACACATACTATGTGCAAACATTTAAATAAAATTTTACTTACAATGTTTTTTAATTTATTATAACTATGAAAAAATCACTTTAATAATACATATACCAAGCCAAACTAACAAACATCAAACTACCATATATACAAAACAACGAAAATGGCGTTTGTTATAGTAAGGTGTTGATTCGTTAATTTTAACGATTTTATAACTGATGGTAGTACTGCATAGAAACGCCTGTGTTACAAACGAAATCGATTCTCATGGTAAGGCTGCTGGCTCTAAACTACAAACGATTGTCGTATGTTTGAATTGGCACACCACACTATTTTATTGATTGTTCTTTAATGAAACTTCTATTATTCAATATATGTATGATACATATGGTGTTACATACATACATACATATATCGTAGAACATGCTAATAATATTTATGCAATTTTTTTATCTAATAAAATGCATGTTTATGATATTTTAATAATATATGGTGTTTGCGAATATTACCTAATTTAAACCTAAATTCCAAAATCCTAAATTGCTTCCAGTAAATTTCGCTGTGCGCATTTGTAGTCCATCCTAAATATTTAACATCTGATATTTGACAGCGGTAAAATATTGTTTAAAAATTTTTGATTTATTTTTTGAAAAAAATTAAATTTAATTATTCAGGGCTATTCTTGAAAACGGCGTAAATGAGATACGGTTCGAATTCGAAGTTTCGTATTCTAGAAAACTTTGTAGTGAAACAAGTTCACTTTGGGATATTCCTGAAAACGATCGAAGTGAAACACAACTTTCATTTTCATATATTTGTCATTCAAGTTTAGGTTTAAAGGACGTGACTTTTGAGTTCAGCCACATTTGGTCTCAGTTTGTCTTTTTCTTTTTTAAGTGAGAAAAAATATGACAAATGGAAAGTCTCAAAAGTCAAATTAATAAAAGGTTACAGTTACACAATCGACAAAACACTTCTTTGTTTTACATATTCTGTTCTGATATCATAACAGTTTCTTACTATACTGTGCGTATGATATCAGCTGATTTCATAATTTTCGATTCTTTTTCTACATAACCTTAAGCAAAAAGCATCAATTACAACAGAGGTTTAATTTAGCCGTTAAATTCAAATTTTTGAATTTTCATGTCTGTATGTTTGCAAAAATAATATTATAAGGGGAATATTTTGCTTCGAATAAGCTCATGATATGATTGGCTGTATAAGATTTCAAGAGGAGAAATGTGAAAAGAAAAAGCAAGTAAAGTAAATTGAAGATATATTGAAGAATAATAAAGAACACACCTATAATTCTAATATTCATTGTAAATGCTTTAATTGTTTTTGTATACCATATGATATTTTGTAATTTTGTTTTGATTCTTATTGTACCTATACATTTTTGGATATTTAAATTTTCTTTCGAAAAACAAAAATACATAATACAATGAGTATAATGATTGTTGATGATATTAATGATCACGACGATCACTTTGTCTTGTGATATATGTGTATAAAATGAAAAAATATTTTTAATTTTCATGTTTTTGAAAATATTTTGATTATTCAATTTCATATTAAATTTTATAATTCTTAATTACAATAATGATAATTTATTAAATCGGATATAAATTTTACTCTTTTTTATGATTTTTTTTCCTTTTTTGTCAACTTTCAAGTTTTTTAGTTTTTTTTTTTTTTTAACTTAAATAACAAATTTCTCATAAAAATTATTTTACGTACATAAAATTTGTAAAATATTTAAAACAAATTTGAAGTGAAATAAAAAAGATTTTATTGTTACCAAATAACATTTTTATGCCATGTATTTTGAAGTACAACCAGAATAACATTTCATAAAACTTGCAACAATGATTTTCAACATTCATTCAATAGAAAAGAAGTAGAAATTATACCTAACAGTGTAAACTCGATAATTTGAACTAATTTAAACTGACCTTGTTAAAATTTTAGAACAGTTGAAAAAATTGCACACAAAAACAAATTTACACTTTCAACACTATTTTAAACAAAAATACCAAATAGTGTTGTAATAAATCCATTTGTATTTTTAAAAAAATAATTACAAAATTGATTATGACGATTATAAAATGAATTTTAAATTAGGTAATATGTACATATTTAACTTGTTTTTATTTCATCCTATTTCGAAGGTGGCTGCTGACCTTTCAATAGGGGGATAAACATGCGAAATCGTACAAATGGAGCATGCCGTAACTATTGAATTGTCGGAAGTCCGGCTACGACCTCCTCGTGGTGCCACTGGTAACAGATCTTCAGTACAATCATGTCTCTGCTGAAGATCTGGCCAACAGTAGCCTGGGCATCCAATCCAAGGGTGGAACAGCATATGCCCAGGGATGCATGGCTAGGGGAGAGCCTAGTCGATAATATGCGAACTCTGGATACCAGGCGACCTCCAGTTTCAATTAAAAGCCTTCTCAAGGTACAAGGGCTCTGCCTTGGCTGACTGTTTATTTCCCTATTACTCGTGGGAACACGTATGGATGATCCTAAAAACAAAAATAATGAGGGTGATACACCTCTGAAAGCATCAACATCACAAACATCAACCCAGGAAACAGTTCCTATGGTTGACAAAGTCATAAGAGGAGCTAAAAGCTTAGATAGCTTAAGCGAATCTTATGACAGCGACGATGACACAATTACAAATGTGAAGCGAAGCTGAAACCATCCAAAATCAAGAGGATGAAGTTGAAACTTCATTACAGAAGTTGAAACTGAAAGACTCTGATAAGAGGATGAAACTCAGTGGAGCTGGTAGGAAGAGAATGAAGAAACTACTGCAACAAGGGCTGGGCATAGATGAGGCTCGGCTGCAGGCTCTACAACCAGTAAAACAAAACAGGGGAGACAAACTTAAAAGAGGACGCTCAAACGACTCGCCAACTGAGGCTTCTGGCTCTAAAAAAGTCAAACAACCTCAGAAGGTCGAGATTATTTCTCAACCAAAAGAAAAAGATATGCCTTCCACAGCAAGCTTTAAGCAAGCTGTGGAAAGTATACAAGTTGGTATTTTGGCGAAATCTTTTCCAGAAGCTCTCTTGACAACTGAGCAAATGAGTGCCATTCAAGAGCAGATTCTGAAAAAGATAATCGAACAAAAGAACAACCAAACGAAACCAAAATTCCTTGGTGCCACCTATAAACCTGGATGGCTGGTTTTAAGGTGCGCTAACGAAAGCACGAAGAAATGGCTTCAAGAGCTAATTGGAGACTTGAAGCCATGGGAAGGGGCAAACCTGGTGATGGTCGAGGAAAAAGATATTCCTCGCACTCAGATACTGGTTGGTCACTTCCCTAATAGTGCAAAAGATAAAAGTGAGGACATATTAGGACTCATTAAAGGCCAGAATGAGTACAACGTGGACGATTGGCGTATCATTAGAAGGGCCAATGAAAAAACGTCCGCCTTGCTCACTCTGTCCGTGGATCATAAGTCTATGGAAGCCTTGAAGAAGAATGACTTCAAAGTTAGTTTCAAATTCGGAGAAGTCAGACTTCGTCGTAGAGGTGAAGGAGGAAAGAGAAAGCTGGAAGAAAGTGAGGGCAAGAAAGTCCTCATAGAACCAGCAGCCTCAACCTCCAAAATTTCTACAGAAAAGGCCAAAATAGCAGCCAAAAAATATGGTAAACATCAAGGTAAACCCAAGAAAGGGGCAAAGGACGAAAGTCCCAACTCCAATCGAGGCAAACCTTAGATGTCTACCAACATCAAATGCCTACAGATAAACCTTCACCATTCCAAAGCTGCATCAGATGTGCTTTGCCGAAGGTTTATCAAGGACAACATGGACATGGGACTAATACAAGAACCATGGACATTGAGAGGACAAATCAAAGGACTCAACACACCAAATTGTAAGCTAATTTACGATAATAAATCCAACAGGCCCAGAACAGCCTTGTTAATAAAAAACAATATAAACTTTTCTCCAATTCCAGGATTTATCTCACAAGACCTGGTGGCAATACTGTTGGAGGTGCCTACAGAGTCGGGTAAGCAAAAGGCTATAATAGCCTCCGCTTACTTCGACAGCACAGAAGCAGAACCTCCACCTAGCTCAACTAGTACAGTACTACAAGGAGAACAACACCCAGCTGATTCTGAGCTGTGATGCCAATGCTCATCATGTTTTATGGGGAAGCTCAGACACTAACAAAAGAGGTGAGTGCCTTTTAGAATATATTAATTGTAATAATATTATAGTTAATAACGTAGGCAATAAACCCACCTTTAGAAATGTCATTAGGCAGGAAGTCCTTGACCTAACCCTGTCTACTCCAAGTATTTGTGAAAAAATTATTGATTGGCATGTGTCGGATGAAACTTCTATGTCAGATCATATGCACATTAGATTTGACATAAAAGCAAACGTTTCACACATCCAATTCAATCAAAACCCTAAATGTACTAACTGGACTTTATATGATGAACTCCTGAGATATCGCATAGATCAGGAACATATAATAGATACCAGAGATGAACTAGATCTAGCAGCGGCTAGACTACAACACTCCCTGCAAAGTTCTTTTAATGACAGCTGCCCGGTAAAGCCAAAGCAGATCGCAAGAGATGTTCCCTGGTGGAACCGGGAGCTAAGCAGATTAAGGTCTTCAGTCAGAAGACTATTCAATAAAGCTAAACGTACTGGAGAGTGGTCCGAGTACAAAAAAGCTTTAACGGCATACAATAAAGAACTAAGAAAATCCAAAAGAAAAAATTGGAGAAGCTTCTGTGAGATTGTTACAGAGTTACCTCAAACAGCAAGACTTCACAAAGTTCTCTCAAAAGTACACTCCAACGGAATAGGTTTACTAGAAAAACCTAATGAGGAATACACTCTGAACCAGGAAGAAACCTTAGAACTATTACTAAGTACACACTTCCCAGGCTCAACAAACCTAAAGAGCGAGATTGTTCTACAAGAAACTCATACAAGGGTTTCAAATAGAACTCATAGTCTAGCCAATAAAATTTTTACAAAAGAAAAACTCTTATGGGCGATAAATAGCTTCAAACCATACAAAGCACCAGGGGGAGACGGTATCTACCCAGCACTCTTGCAAAAGGGAGCTGAACGGATCTCTTCGAACCTAACTAACTTGTTTAAAGCAAGCTTTAGACTAGGTTATATTCCCAAACTGTGGAGAAAAACGAAAGTAATCTTCATACCCAAAGCGGGCAAAAGTCTTGTTTCCCAGCCAAAGTCATATAGACCTATCAGCCTGTCCTCTTTTCTCCTAAAGACAATGGAGAAAATAATTGATCAGCATATTAGAGACAGCGTTCTTGTGAAAAAGCCTTTAAATGCTAATCAACATGCTTACCAAGCAGGCAAATCTACTATAACTGCTCTCCACAGCTTAGTTTACAAGTTAAACAGAGCTATGGACACAAAACAAATTGCGCTAAGCGCATTTATTGACATTGAGGGAGCATTTGACAACACCTCATTTGAATCAATTGCGAGGGCTGCCCTAAATAAGGGATGTGAACTCCCAACAATTAACTGGATTAAAGCAATGCTTAGTCAAAGAGAAATCGAAGCTACGTTAGGAGAAAAATCAATGACGATTAAAGCCGTCAAAGGTTGCCCTCAAGGAGGGGTTCTATCACCTTTGCTATGGTCTATAGTAATTGATGATCTACTATACAGGCTTGATTCTCTAGGATTTGAAGCACAAGGTTACGCAGATGATCTAGTAATACCAGTTAGAGGCATAGATGATGATACAATATCTATGCAAATCCAAAAGGCTCTAAACCTTATTAACAAATGGTGTTGTGAGGAAAATCTATCCATAAATCCTCACAAAACTACCATTGTACCCTTCACTAGAAGAAGGAAAATACAAGTAAAGAAACCTTCCCTAAAAGGAACACAAATAGAATTCTCAGATGAAGTTAAATATCTAGGAATCATTTTAGACAGCAAACTCACCTGGAACAAACAAATCAACAAGTTCATTGAAAAGGCCACCTTTGCCCTATGGAACTGCAACAGACTCTTTGGCAAAACATGGGGACTAAAACCGAGAATGGTTTATTGGTCATACACGGCCATCATAAGACCCATACTCACATATGCTTCAGCCATATGGTGGCCAAAGACAAATCAAAAAACGTTTAAAAATAGACTCAACAAAGTACAAAGACTAGCGTGTCTCAGTATCACAGGAGCTCTAAGAACTACTTCAACGGCAGCACTAGAAGCCATGCTCAATCTGCCTCCTCTTAATATACAAATTAAGAAATAGGCACTTAATTGGGCCTTACAATTTCAGAGAAAGAGAGAACTCAAAACGGGTAATCTCACACACAATCTTAAAATTCTTGAAGAATTTAAGAACTACCAAATCAGTCAAGTGACTGACGAGATGGAAACAATATTAAACTTTGAGAAGCCATTCAAAGTAATATTTCCGGATCGCAAATCATGGCACGAAAACCAAATAACCCTTGAAAAAGGTGCTTCAATATGGTACACAGATGGCTCAAAAACCGAGCAAGGTGTAGGAGCAGGGGTAACAGGCCCAAAAAGAAGCCTTTTTAAATCCCTAGGCAAACATGCATCGGTTTTCCAAGCTGAAATACATGCGATAGACATGTGCGCCACTGAATGCCTAAAAAAAGGATTCAATAAGGCCACAGTCTACATAATCTCGGACAGTCAGGCAGCACTTAAAGCTCTCAATTCACATAAGGTTTTATCGAGGCTAGTATGGGACTGCCTAACGACTGTTAAAAGACTTGCTAAAACAAACAAAGTTTACCTTATATGGGTCCCAGGACATGAAGGTATCAGAGGTAATGAGCTGGCAGACTCTCTGGCTAAGAAAGGTGCCAACTCAAATTTCCTCGGACCAGAACCCTTCTGTGGACTACCACGAAGCCACACAAAACATAATATTAGGGAATGGGAAATGAAGAAATGTATCTCCCACTGGGAAAAAACTCCCGGTAATCAACAAGCGAAGGAGTTTATTAAACCTTCAGCTAACATCTCCAAAAAACTACTCAACCTCAATAGGAATGAGTTAAGAACCATCACGGGTCTTCTCACCGGGCACTGTCCACTTAATTATCATTTAAGTAGGATTGGGCTACAAGAGGATGACAAATGCAGATTCTGCAAGGAGGCCAAGGAGACCTCAAAACACATTTTATGCGAATGTGAGGCGTTGGCCTCTAAAAGAGTGCAACATACGCATCAACTTTTTCTAAAACCAGAAGAAGTCTGGTGTGCACCTTCTCATAGAATTTTAGGATTCATTAAAAGCCTAAACCTATGAGAAGCACGGGCTGTACAAAAGATCTATAAAGGTCGAAGTGCAACAATAGCCCCTAAATATCTATCTATCTATCCTATTTCGAAAAGTAAAAATCAGAAAAAACCCCTTTACAAAATTACATAACATTATTAGCTAATTTTAGAAATTTAGGCGTTGAAAATAAAGAGGTTCAAATTACTGAGCTTATACTGTATCTAGATTTAAGTAAAATTAAAGTAAAAAAAAAATTAAAAAAAAAAAAATTGTTTCAAAAAACATTCATACAATTATAATTAATATTGATCTTCTGTCTTTGACTATCTTCAAGTAATCGATGTATTTATAATTTGTATTATTCTTTTTGCATATTTTCTTAATCCTTCTTACTTTTGTTATCTACCTACTTCGAAAATAAACAAAAGTCAGCTAATGTGCATTAGCGTATTCAAAAACAAAACAATAGAAATGAAATTTTTCTAAGAAAAATACAATTTAAAAAGAAAAATCCGTAATTAGTAAACAAAAACTATGGGAAAAATTAATTGTTGTATGAAAAAAACCCTTCTAAAATATTTCATTAAATATTTTAGTGTATTCTAAAATCTTTTTAAGGCGGTCCTCAACAACTTTTATTTTTATATAATTATAAGGTAAAAAAAAGGGTACTTGTCGAAAACATGACTTTTATTGTGTTTTACCCTATAACTTTTACCCTAGTAAACCATTTAAAGTTCATATAATATAAGACCCTTCAAGAAATATCCTGACCAAATTTCAGCTCCCTAGTCCCACGGGAACATACTTTTATAAGGAGTCAAAATATGTAACATTTTAATACTTAAAATTGATTGGCGTAGGTACAATTTAAAATTGAAGGGAATGTTAATGAAATTCAAATTTGAAATAAAACAATTGTTTTGAAAATATCATCAATAAAATTTATAAAAAACTTTGAATTTTGGAGTACCGTTATTTCTAAGAAACTTTTGAACACATGCACAAATAATTTCTTGCATAGTTCTTTGACTTTTTTTATGAATATTTTATGAATTTTTTTTTCTAATTTTAAGTAAACTGTATGTATTAGTGTATAAACAACATAAAACAAAAATTATTAAACAATTAGTTAACTACGAAAAAAGTTACAAGGTCTTTTTTGAATAGTTGAGTATGAAATTTACATTGCACAAATAACTTTTGTCATCACTGTACATATATGCGTGTTTTTCGTTTTTACGATCTGCATTTTGTTTTTCTTTTTTGGTATACGCAATTCTCATATTGGCTCTAAAACATCCGCGTTGTTATTATTGTGTATGTTTGTACACTCAACACTCATACTGTTGATTTTGATTTATACAAAAATTTTTCTCTCTATTAGAACCTCCTTGACTGACCCACTGTAGGGAGAAATAGAACTACAAAATTTTTTTTCAACAAATTTTCGTTTTCGAATGTCCAATTGTTATAATATAGTTTTTTATTTAGTTTAGGTACAATTTAGGTAGTATTCCCAACCACCCATACTAAATAAACTTTTATATCTATTTTGATAAAATTAGATACATATCAAAATAAAACTTCAATTAAAATTCTTTAGAATACACAAAGTACATACATATATGAGTCTTTTATGTTTTAATACATATATTGGCAATATTTTCAAATTTATAATAGAGAAATCTTTTTAAAATTTAACATCGAAACCAAAAATAAATAAGCAAACAAAAAAATCATTTTATGGGGAATAAAAATATTCTATATAAAAAATATAATCTAAAAAGAAAAAGTAATTTCATCCTTAAGCGTAGTACTCAGATGAAAATAAGATATTATGCCTATACAAAACCTATGTAACAAAAAACCAAAATAAATAGAACCGAAAAAATTTTCTGTTTCGATTTCGTAAGTGGTACTCAGCTGAAAATAAAAAAGAGTTGAAAAACTCTTTCACATATGGTGTTGGCTGTCCGTGTGAAGACCTTTTATTTTCATATCCAAACGGAAAATGAAAATAAATTGATTGTTTGACATTTGTAAAGTTAGATTATTTTGATATAGTTATAGTAAAATTAAGATAAAAATATACTATACATATATATTAAAGATTTTTTCATCTATGTAGATTTCTTCTCCATTTTGTAGATTTTTTATTTCGTTCCGAAATAAATAGACTTTTTCCAACATAATATTTATTTTCATCTGAGTATTACGCTTTAGGTAAAACAACATTTTAAAAATTAAAGCAAAAAAAAAAGGACATAAATGAAATAAAAGCAATATAATGATAAAATTTTGAAAAATACTTAAATCTTTTAAAAAATTTAATGAAATAAATGATTACAATGTTAAAATCCATTATAAAATTGTATTACTGTCACTTTTAAAGCTTTTATATAAAACTAAAAATAATTACATACAAGAATTGGAAGAACTTAACATATTGTTTTTATAATTTCCTCTATAAAATAAATTATGATATAGGAGTACATAAATTGTTTTGTGTTTTTTTTTTTTCTTTCTCTTTTTTAAATTTTTGTTGTATAAAAATTATTTTTTTTTATCTAAAATTTAATGCACAATGTCTCTATTATTGCATATTATTTTTTAAAAATTAAGTGCACAATAACGAAAATTTAAAAATAATATATATTTCGTATTACATATAAAATCAGTCAGTCACCCCTAAATGAATTAATTGTTGCATACATCTTTGTAAATATGTTGGATCTGGAAACATATTAAATTGTGTTTTATGATCAACACTATTCCATATAACAACATCTTCTCTTCCAGTTGTTACTGATCTACCAATTGAGAATAGAAGACGTCGATCAAATGCTATTTTTAAAAATCTCAAAACTTTACGTCCTAAAGGGCAGTCAGGTAAATAGCAGATACGAGGAAATCCTACAGCAAAATATGCACGTCCAGGATGTGGATGTTCCTCTTCCTGAAGTCCAGATGCAATGCTATTTAAATTCAAATTTTCAAGTCAAGTTAAAACTGTTTTAAACAAACTTTTTTCTATTTTTATATTTTTAATAAGATCAATAGTCAAAACAAAACATTAAAAATGAAACAAACAAATTTTTCCAAAAAATACGTTAATAACATGCAGTTTTTTCTATTATTTGTTAGAAAGTGCATTTTATTTCAAGAAAGAGCGACTTTTACATTAAGCCTCTATATTCTCTTTTCTACACTAGGGAACACTACCTCTAATAAATATGTAAGTATAACTTTTTTTTTGGCGGCCGACCAAAAATTTCTTATGTGTTATTAAATCACCCAACTATACTCTATTAATATATGTATGTATACCTATAAAACTAAAACAAATTATTAAATAGTTCACAGTTTTCAAAGACATTTAAATTTCATATATCACCTGCGTTACCATCAAATTTCTTTTCGGTCTTTATACTTTACAGGTATAGCGAATCCTTTTGGAAATAGTTTTATTATTAAATAAACATCAAAAACTATTATGGTCAAATTTTTGATAAAAAATTTTTTTTACAAAGAGAGCCACTGTTTAAAATTCGCACTTAGTTTTTTTTATTAAACCAAGTTAATGTATTTAGAAACAAATAATGATTTTCGTGTTGTCGAGAAAAGTTCAAAATTTGTTCCCTAGTATTATTATTATGTTATTATTGAACACAATTTGTAATTTTTTTTTAATAAGAAGAATTTACCGTTCTGTATAAAAAATTGCCAGCGTAAATACGAAAAAATTAGAAGAAATTGAGGAACATAATGAAATATAGTAGTTTAACAATTATTGTGTAAAAAAAAATATATAAAAAAACGACGTTTGTTTGAAATTGAAGAAATGAAACTGCAAATATTAAGAAATGAGAATAAAATCAAAATTTTTCTCAAAACATAATAATTTATTATCAAAACACTTTGTTTTCTATTATTCAAAAAAATGAAAAATTTGAAATAATCAACAGTGAATAAATTAAATATAAGTAATATTGTATAACATACAAAGTATTTTTTTTTCTATTCGTTAATGGTCACTTTGTCAACCAATATGATATACCTAAATGTAAATATTTTTACATCGTTATTTAGAAGAAATAATTTTCAGCTGATTTCGAAGTTAATTTTCGAATCGAAGTATACACAGGGCTATTCTTGAAAACGGCGTAAATAAGATTCGATTCGAATTCGAAGTTTCGTATTCTGGAAAACTTCGTAGTGAAACAAGTTCACTTTGGGATATTCCTGAAAACGATCGAAGTGAAACACAACTGTCATTTTCATACATTTGTGAACGATGCATTAACAATAATAATGCAGTTTCTTCGATCGTTTTCCAGCATACCAAATTTTCAATAAGATGAAATTCGGAGGTGAATCGAATCTCATTTATGCCGCTTTCAAGAATAGCCCTGATAATATCGCCAGTAATCTAGAACACCATTTCTTATTCCGTATGAAAATGAATCCGTATTCCAAGTTCACTTTTTGGCGGGATCTGGAACATGGGCGATATGCCCAGTTCTAACTGAAATAAAAAATTTACAGCCCATGAAATAAGATGACGAACAACCGAGAACCGAGGAGATCATAAGGCTTTAAAAAGGCCACCGGGGCCTCCTAGTACATACTATAATATAAACATAAATATGTATATTACTTATAAATAAGTGCTAACAATGAAAGAAACATTGTCTTTGTCATAAATCACATGGAAACAAAGAGAATTAAAATAAATAGGAGATTCTTTCTAGAAGAATGATTGTACCATATTTGTAAATTGTTATATGAATCAATATGGTGGCTGCTGACCTTTCAATAGGGGGATCAACATGCGAAATCGTACAAATGGAGCATGCCGTAACTATTGAATTGTCGGAAGTCCGGCTACGACCTCCTCGTGGTGCCACTGGTAACAGATCTTCAGTACGGTCATGTCTCTGCTGAAGATCTGGCTAACAGTAGCCTGGGCATCCAATCCAAGGGTGGAACAGCATATGCCCAGGGATGCGTGACTAGGGGAGAGCCTAGTCGATAATATGCGAACTCTGGATACCAGGCGACCTCCAGTTTTAATAAAAGCCTTCTCAAGGTACAAGGGCTCTGCCTTGGGTGACCGTTTATTTCCCTAATACTCGTGGGACCACTTATGGACACAGACAAAAATAAAAACAAAAAACAAAAAGAGGAAGATGCACCTCCAAAAGCATCAACCACAACACCTTCAACAGAGGGAAATGTTCCTCAGGTTGAGAAAATCATAAGGGAAGCTAAGGGCTACAATAGTTCAAGCGACTCTCATGATAGCGAAGATGACACAATAACAAACATGTCATACTTGCTAGACAGCGAAGCTGAGTCCATCCGAAGTCAAGAGGCTCAAGTTGAAACTTCCTTGCAGAAGTTAAAACTCAAAGACTCCGACAAGAGCATAAAACTCAGCGGAGCTGCAAGAAAGAGGTTGAAGAAACTCCTGCAACAAGGGCTGAGCATAAATGAGGCTCGGCTGCAGGCTCTACAACCAGTAAAACAAAACAGGGGAGACAAACTTAAAAGAGGACGCTCAGACGACTCGCCAACTGAGGCTTCTGGCTCTAAAAAAGCCAGACAACCACAGAAGGATAAAATTGTCTCTCCTGAAAAAACCGAAAATGTGCCTTCAACGGTTAGTTTTAAACAAGCTGTTGAAAGCATACAAGTAGGCATTCTGGCAAAATCCTTTCCAGAATCTCTCCTGTCTACGGAACAAATGAGTGCCATTCAGGATCAGATTCTGAAAAGGATAATTGAGCTCAAGGATAGTGCTACCAAGCCAAAATTCTTAGGAGCTACATACAAACCAGGGTGGCTAGTTTTAAAATGTGCGAATGAAAGCACAAAAAAATGGCTTCAAGAGTCAATCAGTGAATTGAAGCCATGGGATGGTGCTGAACTAGCTCTAGTCGAGGAAAAGGACATTCCTCGTTCTCAAATACTGGTCGGCAATTTTCCCAACAGTGCTAAGGACAAAAATGAGGACATTATGGGACTCATCAAAGGACAGAATGAGTATAAAGTGGATGATTGAAGAATCGTAAGAAGATCCAATGACAAAACGTCCGCCTTGCTCACTCTGTCAGTTGATCATAAGTCCATAGCCGAGTTGAGGAAAAATGACTACAAGATCAGCTTCAAATTCGGAGAAGTCAAACTCCGACGTAGAAGCGAGGCAAGCAAGGGTAAACCAAAGGAAGGTGGGGATAATAAAGTACCCGCCAAACCGATGGCCTCAACCTCAAAAGCTTCTACGAAGAAAGCCAAAGCGGATCAGGCAGTTAAAGGCCATCTAGGCAAACCCAAGGAAGGGGCAAAGGACGGCAGTCCTAGTACCATCCAAAAGGTAACCTAGATGTCCAATAACATAAAATGTATTCAGATAAACCTTCATCACTGCAAGGCAGCCTCATATGTGCTTTGTCGAAGGTTTATCAAGGACAATATGGACATGGGACTAATTCAGGAACCATGGACATTGAGAGGACAGATTAAAGGACTCAACATACCAAACTGTAAGTTAATTTACGACAATAAGTTCAACAGGCCCAGAACAGCCTTGTTAATAAAAAACACATTAAACTTCTCTCCAATTCCAGGATTTATTTCACAAGACCTGGTTGCAGTACTGATGGAGGTGCCTACACAGTCGGGTAAGCAAAAGGCTATAATAGCCTCTGCTTACTTTGACATCACAGAAGCAGAGCCTCCACCTAGCTCAACGCAAGAATTAATACAGTACTGCAAGGAGAACAACACCCAGCTGATTCTGAGCTGTGATGCCAATGCGCATCATGTCTTATGGGGAAGCTCAGACACCAACAAACGAGGTGAGTGCCTTTTAGAATATATCAATAGTAATAATATTATTGTTAATAACTTAGGCAATAAACCCACCTTTAGAAACACCATTAGGCAAGAAGTCATAGACTTAACCCTATCCACAACCAATATCTGTGACAAAATTATGGATTGGCATGTGTCAGACGAAACTTCAATGTCAGATCATATGCAAATAAGATTTGACATAAAAGCCAACGTCTCTCGCCTCCAATTCAACTAAAATCCAAAACGCGCCAATTGGACTCTTTATGATGAACTCTTGAAAAATTGTACAGATCAAGAGGGCATAATAGACACCAGAGATGAACTGGATCTAGCAGCGGCTAGACTACAGAATTCTCTAATAAACGCGTTTAACGTAAGCTGCCCGATAAAGCCTCAACGGATCGAGAGAGACGTTCCATGGTGGAATCGGGAGCTAAGCAAACTAAGATCGTTAGTTAGGAAACTGTTCAATAAAGCTAAACGTACCAGAGAGTGGTCTGAGTACAAAAAAGCTTTAACTGAATACAATAAAGAGCTTAGAAAATCAAAAAGGAAAACTTGGAGAAGTTTTTGTGAGAGTGTAACTGAGTTACCTCAAACAGCAAGACTTCACAAGATCCTTTCAAAAGTACACTCCAATGGAATAGGTTTACTAGAAAAACCTAATGGAGAATACACTCTGAACCAAGAAGAAACCCTAGAATTACTACTAGGCACACACTTCCCAGGTTCAACAAACCCAGAGAGCGAGATTACTCTACAAGAAACTCACACAAGAGTCTCTAGTAGAACATACAGTCTAGCCAACAAAATATTCACAAAAGAAAAAATCCTATGGGCTATAAATAACTTCAAACCATACAAAACGCCAGGAGGAGATAGTATTTATCCAATACTCCTACAAAAAGGATCTGAACGGATCTCTTCGAACCTGACAAACCTATTTAAAGTAAGCTTCAGGTTGGAATACATTCCCAAACCATGGAGAAAGACAAAAGTAGTCTTCATACCCAAGGCGGGCAAAAAATCCGATGCCCAGCCAAAATCTTACAGACCGATAAGTCTATCGTCCTTTCTACTTAAGACAATGGAGAAAATAATTGATCAGATCAGCATATTAGAGTCAGCATACTTGCAAAAAAGCCTCTAAATGCCAATCAACACGCCTATCAAGCAGGTAAATCAACTTTAACTGCTCTCCATAGCATAGTTTACAAGCTAAACAAAACTATGGATACAAAAGAGATAGCGCTAGGAGCATTTATTGATATTGAGGGAGCTTTCGACAACACCTCATTTGATTCTATTGAGAGGGCTGCCCTAGCTAAAGGGTGTGAACTCCCAACAATTAACTGGATCAAAGCAATGCTTAACCAAAGAGAAATCGAAGCCACCATAGGTAACACATCAATGACGGTTAAAGCCATAAAAGGCTGCCCTCAAGGAGGGGTTCTATCACCTTTATTATGATCTATGATCATTGATGACCTCCTATGCAAACTCGACTCCCTAGGATTCGAAGCACAGGGTTACGCAGATGACCTAGTGGTAATAACTAGAGGCATAGATGGGGAAATTATCTCCATGCAACTACAAAACGCCTTAACCTTTATTAACAACTGGTGTCTTGCTGAAGGACTTTCTATTAATCCTCACAAGACGACCATCGTGCCCTTTACAAAAAGGAAAAAAACCAACATAAAGGAACCTTCTTTAAAAGGCACGCTGATAAATTTCTCAAGTGAAGTCAAATATCTAGGAGTTATACTAGATAGCAAACTCACTTGGAACAAACAAATAAACAACTCCATACATAAAGCCACCCTTGCTCTATGGAATTGTAACAGACTCTTTGGCAAAACATGGGGACTAAAACCAAAAATGGTGTGTTGGTCATATACGGCCATCATAAGACCCATACTTACATATGCTTCAGCCATATGGTGGCCAAAGACAAATCAAATAACAGTTCAAAATAGACTCAACAAAATACAGAAACTAGCCTGTCTCAGTATTACAGGAGCTCTAAGAACTACCTCAACGGCAGCATTGAAAGCCATGCTCAGCTTGCCACCTCTTAATATACAAATTAAGAAAGAAGCACTGAACCGGGCCTTAAAATATCAGAAAATTAAAAACCTCAACCAGGTAATCTGACACATAACCTTAAGATCCTAGAAGAATTTAAGGACTTCCAAATCAGTCAAGCCGTTCAAAGTACTGTTTCCAGATCGCGAATCTTGGCGCGATAACAAAATAACCTTTGAAGAAGGAGCTTCTATATGGTACACGGATGGCTCGAAAACCGAGTCGGGAGTAGGCGCAGGGGTAGCAGGCCCAAAAAGAAGCCTCTTCAAATCCCTGGGTAAACTCTCATCGGTCTTTCAAGCTGAAATCTATGCCATAGACATGTGTGCTACCGAATGCCTTAAAAAAGGCTTCAATGGAGCCACAGTCTACATAATCTCAGACAGTCAGGCAGCACTTAAAGCCCTCAACGCGCATAAAATTGTGTCGAGGCTAGTATTAGAATGCCTTAAGACTGTGATAACACTCGCCAGAACCAACAAAGTTTACCTTATGTGGGTTCCGGGACACGAAGGAATCAAGGGTAACGAGCTGGCGGATTCCCTTGCAAAAAAAGGCGCCAATTCCAAATTTATTGGACCTGAACCCTTCTGTGGCTTGCCTAAAAGCTACACAAAAAACTACATAAAAGAATGGGAGAGAAAGAAATGTATCTCCTACTGGGAAAAAACCCCAGGAAACATACAAGCGAAAGAGTTCATTAGGCCTTCAACTGGTATCTCTAGAAAACTAGTCAACCTCAGCAGGCAAGAATTAAGGACAATTACGGGACTTATCACTGGGCACTGTCCGCTCAACTACCACTTGAGTAAGATGAGGCTCAAAGAGGATGACAAATGCAGATTTTGCAAAGAAGCCAAGGAAACCTCGAAGCACATCCTATGTGAATGTGAGGCATTGGCTTCTAAAAGAGTGCAACATATGCATCAACTTTTTCTAAAACCAGAAGAAGTTTGGTGTGCACCTTCTCATAGAACTTTAGAATTCATTAAAAGCCTTAACCTATGAGAAGCACGGGCTGTACAAAAGATCTATAAAGGTCGAAGTGCAATTATAGCCCCTAAATATCTTATCTTATCTTATGAATCAATATCAGAGCATATAAAGAAAAACACTGTATTTTTGTCTTTGTTTTTTGATCAGATCTTAATTATAAACTCAGGATAAATTTCTGATTAATTATTACTAAAGGATGGCAGATTAAAATTAATTCATTTATTTTGTTTTTTCAATTTTTTAAAAAAACAGGAAATTTGTTAGGTGAAAGTAAAAATTGAGGTTATTCTTTAGCCTGATGTGTAGTGAGTGAGTTATAGAAAAAGTGTGAAAAAATGAAAAATTTAACAAGTAAAAAAAAATGAAAATTGTTGCTTTAAAAGGACAAAATCTGACAAATATTGAAATTGCAAGAACTCTAGGACGAAATGAATCCACAGTTACACAATTTTTTAAAACATTAAAAATAACAAAAAGTATTTGGAGAAAAAGTGGTTCCGAACAAAAAAAAATTACAAGTAAAACAGAAAATTGACTGCTGCAAAAATTTCTTTCGAAAATAGGTTTATGCCGGTATCTTAAATTCGTGAGAAATGTAGAAAAAAAACAGGAACCGAAATCATCTTGAGAACAGTTCAGAGAAGGATCAATGAATTGAGTCTGGAAGCCTGTAAGCCGGCAAAAAAGCCTCTTTTGACTTCAAAAATGAAGAAAGCCAATTTAGAATGGGCAAAATTAAGAAAGAACTAGATTGTCTCTGATTGAGAAGGAGTAATTTTCAGCGAAGAATCAAAATTCATTTTGATAGTGTCGTATGGTAAAGTCTCAGTGCGGCGACGTAAATTTGAAAGAAAGATGCATCATTCCTACCGTTAAGCATTCGCCATATTTAATGGTTTGGGGATGCATAACTTCTCTTTAGAAGTACCTTTATACTGGTAGGATTGAATGGTAGGAATGCAGAAAAATATAAAACAATTATTGACAAAGGTGTTATACCCTCACTGGAAGCAGTAACCGAATTCATTGCAGATCCAGTTTTTTAAGATGATTCGCTCCACTTCACAGCATCCCATGAACCAAAAACTAATATTTTTATACTAAAACATTTATCAAATTGTTCTCTTTAGTATTGTTGTATTGAGCAAAAAATGTTGTATTTTGTTACATTAAAATTAATTTGCGTGGTTTTATGTTCAATACCATGTAATTTGCGCTCTATTTCAGGGATCTTTTTGGTGTCAATAGAAGTTCTGTAGAAAATACTGTGCAAAAATTTTAAATCAATCAAATCACAAGGTTCAGACATATTTAAATTTTAAAACCGATTTTTGACGAAAATGTCATAACATAGAAACAAGTTAAAGAAGTATGTTCTCGTGGGAAAAGAAAATTAAAACTTGACCAGGATATCTTACGAAGGTTTCACAACAAAACACATTTCAAATGATAACAATATGTTTCTCATGATCAAAGAACGAAATGGACAGAAAAATCAGTATTTTAAAAATGCATGAAAAGTGACTTTTATTCTTCATATTTTGTTTGGTCAATAATCTGAAGTAGATTATTATGAATAAAATGTGTTTATTTTTTCAGATATTTTCTTTAATGACTTTTTCTTGATTAAATACATGAAATAAATTTTTCAAATACAAATTATGATTATCATATTTTTGTATATGAATATTTATGTATGTATGTATATTCAGTATTCTACTGAATAGAACAATTTACATAGATACTTAAATCATTTTTAAACAACGGTTAACATTTTTTTACACGTTGATAATAAGTAATTAAAATTTGTAAGATGTCATAATGACTCATCGTTTTTTTAATATCGTTTTTTGACCAAAAATAATAAAAAAGTACCTACATTAGAGTCTATACATAAAATATGAAGGTCCATTTTCAGAATTTCAATAAAGGTTTATTACTTTAAATATGTAATTGTTAAGTGAAAGATTTTCCATTTTAAATTTATGATTTAAGAATCCTCTTGTTTTAAAATTGATTTAATGACCAACTGTCCTCAACCTTTTTGTTTTATCCTATTTTAATATTTTGAATTATACATATGTATGTACCATAATACCATAGAAAAAAAAGATATAGAAAAACAGCCACTGTATTGTAACATGATGACATTTTTTTCTATCAACCGACAGCTATTAACCGACACTTTTGAACAAGAACCATTTAGATTATCATGGAAACAAACCAAAAAAATTATAATTGACATTATTGACGACGAAATAATAAATTTCTTAATCTAGTAGGCTAGATTTATACATATAATACCTGCGCAATGAAAAGGAAGAAATTTCCTAAGCTTTTTTTTTTACATATCAGACCTATTTTTATAAATTAATTTTATGGTTTGAAGTTTTGGTCAAAACAGAAAATTTTATTTCATATATAACACTTGCTCATAAGAACTGTTTATCTGGTTCTGTTTGTTTGTTATAATACATACAACGGTTAAAATCCTTCGACTAGGGCATAAGTTATAAAATAAAATGCAAAAAACCGTCATTCTTTTATAAAAAATCAACATTTTTTTCCCTTTTACTGCTACCCCCCTTATTTTTGAGCTTATCCTGAATAAATTCTCACTGCAATTAAATTGAAACTTTTCAAATCAAGTATTTCTTATTCTAATCAAATCGGTGCAACAGAGCCTGAGATAGATGACAAGAGCCACTTTTACCATACAAAAATTTTGAAAAAATGATAATATATGGAAAATTGAAAACAATTTTTTTCATTCACAAAAATTTACATAGGTATCACTTTTTTTTGAAAAATTTTATCTTCTTGGCCAAATTTCAACTTTCTACTCAACACACTTTTTTAAAGGGACGAAAAGGTCTACAAAAATTTCATAAGAGCCCAATTTAGTGAAATGGCCTGAAAAGTGACTACCTACAGGCAGAGCTGTTCAGTACTTCAAGTAAAGTACTTAAAAATGTACTTCAAGTACATCTTAGTACTTGCAATACTTTACTTAAATTAATTAAAAAATTCTGCAAAACTACTTGATACTTCAAATACTCACAGAATTTACTCGGTTTCTAAATTACTTGAAGTATTAAAAAAAATTGAAGTAAACTACAAAGTATTCCACATACATCAAATAGTTCTTTGCATTATGTTGAATCAAAACAAAACGTGTAAGGACCAGAGTTCGGAAAATATCATTCATAAGTCAAAAATATTCAATTTTTCACCATTTTTATCACTCACGAATGATATTATTTCGATTTTAGGGTTTAATAGAATATTACACATACTGGATTTCAACATAAATCAACTTGTTTGTTTATTAGTTGGCATTGTGTTTTCATTCATTAGACAACGTTTTTAAAAATTGTGCTTCCTTTTACAGTTCATCGGGTTATTTCTACTTCAAATTACATTTACTACTGAAGTTAACTGAAGATAACTTCAGTACTTGAAGTAATTTTCAGTACTTACAATAACTTTTTAAACGAAGTACATTAATTTACTTGAAGTACAAAAATATAAGTACATTAAAGGAGTATTTGAAACTTGAAGTAAATTAGAAATGCTCAAAGTTATTGTACTTTTTACTTGAAGTACATTTCTCAGTACTTAGAGCTTGATACTTCAAGTACATTGGTTTAGTACTTTGAACAGCTCTGCCTACAGCCTACATTTTTCAACCGATTTTCATAAAATTTTGAATATAGATAAGTTGAAGGGAATTGTGGTCCTTATGTGGAACATATTTTTTAATTTTGATCCTTAAATTTTTTTATATTCGATTTTCGAAGGTACAGAAAAAACAAAATTCACTAAACTTTTCACACATTTTTCATGTATTAAAACGTTTAGATATAGAATATAGATATGTACATATATTAGCAACACATTTTGTATGGGAATGATGATCGATGATGATGAATACGAAGTAATAGAATTAGCATGTATGTACATATACATATCTACATATAGACATACTACGCATAAAAGCATATTTTACTAACTGTCGTTGGATTGGAACACGTGCATTTTGGGTTTTAGTGCTAATTTTTTATATTCTAAATATTAGAAAAATTATAGTGTTACATATAATTTAGATTTCAATGATTATTTGGTGATAAATCTAATATCTTACTAAAAATCATATTTCGATATTTTTGAATACTCCTTTTTCTTTTTTTGAATGAGTATTTTTATTTATCATTGTATTTTTAAAAAAATTATAGATCCCCGAAATACAAGAAATATTCTCATTCGTGAATCTATCTCTTGATTTAGCTTTTCATCTAATTAAAATGATAAATTATGAATACATAGCAAGTGCTTTACTTACAATGCACAAAATTATAAGTCAAAAATTAGGCAACAGTAAAGATTCCATAAAAGAATAAAAACCATTCAACCATTGTGTGCATTAGGTGGTTAAACCAGTTATTTTGCGCTAGTTGTAATAAGAATTGTGTTACGCTATGCTACTACATCTCATAAAATGCAAGGTGGCACATTAGATTTAGGATCGCTGATCTTTCAGGTCTCTTTGCTAAAGATCAAGCATATGTAATACTAAGTAGATTTAGATCTTTAGACGGATTAAAAATTGAAAATATAAATCCAGTACAATTAACAGGCAAACAGATGCTCTTGAAGAAATGGAGCATATGAGAAAATTACCTCGTGCATTTTAAAATTGATCAATTTAAAAATTTATAAATTATTTATAGTTATGACTAAAAAGTAGAAAATAAAATATATTAAAAAAACTTTTAAAATAAATAACTTTTATAAATAAAATGCACTAAAAATAAAAAAATAATTTGTAAATAACTTTTATTAACTTACTAACCCTCGACTAAATAGCTTTGTGGCTGAGGGCGACGTTCTATACTACTAGATATTTTATTAAAACAATAAAAAGATAAAAATATATTATCTCGTTGGACTGTTCGTGACGTAAGTAAAAAATTTACACAAATTAAGAATTAGAATATTGTTAATTGTTATATATAGAATAAAATTAAAAATATTTCCCGAAAGCTAAAGAATTGTAAAAATCATGAGAAAAAGATTTGGCAGATGATCGAGCAATGAATGATACTGAATTTCAAAATGCATTACAAGCAATGAATATTGAGCAAAAATGGCTTTATAATCATATTACTCAAAGCACTCAAGACCAGCAAGCAGGATCTTTTGATAGACTGAAAATTTTTATCGCAGGAGGTGCTGGAACAGGAAAAACTTTTACATTGAATATTTGTAAAAATCAGATCATTCGATGTTACGGAAATAATTCAAATGTTGTCAAAATTGGCTCATTAACAGGAGTTGTTGCTCGTCTTGTAAATGGACAAACACTGTACAGCTTATTCAAGCTTCCAGTGCAGAAAGACGGTGAGAACGGTCGACTTCTACCACTGACTGGAAATTATCTTAGGATCATGCGTAATCAATGGAGAGACGAAGAATTTATGATCATAACTGAAATATCAATGGTTCCATTTGAGATGCTATGCATGTTTGAAACTCGATTGCGATAACTTAAAAATAATGAAGATGGATTGTTCGGAGGAGTAAATATTTTAGTGTTTGGAGACCTCTACCAACTTCCACCTAGTCATCAAGTCTTTAAGCAGCCAAATTATAATAATATGCGACAACAAGGAGACAACACGTTTATTGATATTCCCAATGCACTAAGAATTGGAGAATTACTTCCAGAGCATATGAAGGTTCTTTTAGAACATGTCACTGATGACTTCATGGAAAATTTTCAAAATAAAATGCTTTAAGAATTTATGCAACTAGAGCTAAAGTTTAAGCGCATAATACAGCTGTAGTTGAACATTTCAAAGCTAAAGGTGTTGAAATGATTACAGTTCAAGCACAAGATCGTATTACTGATTATTTCCCATCAACTTCGGTAGCCGAAATTCCCAAAAAAAGGAAAAAAATACCACGATCTAAAAACACTGCATTCAGTATAAATAGTGAGAAAAGTTTAACTTTCTCTCTCGCAAGTATTTTATTTTGAGCAGCAAACTTCAAAGCTTTTTAAAATGGATTTAGCGTAAATCCACCCAAAAATCTTACTCAAGATAGTGAAATACACTGGAGTGCAATATCTTCTTATAGTTATTACGATCTTTGGTTATACTAATTCAAAATATCCTTCATGTTTAATTTCGAATTTTATATGACACGTCATTATAATAATAATATAATTATTGTTTAATAATAATTTAATTTTATTAACTTTTTTGTTGATTTTATTGTAGATGTCTATTTAATGATGGATAATTTTTTGTTGGATTCACCCAATTATTATAAACATAAAATACAATTGATTGTGAATATAAACAAATTGATTGAAGAAATATTAATACTGCTACAATCATAAACATTGTATTATATTTTTTTTATAATACTTTAAAAAAATAAATAAAAGTATTTTTAAAAGGTTAAAAACATGAATTTAAGTATTTTTTTTCTTAAATCAATTGAGATCTCAGTTGATAAATAAAAGCAAAATTATAAAAAAAATATTTCGTTTATTTTTCTTCTCTTTTGTACATTTAAAAATTTTTAAAAACACCCTCTATGTCTATACACCCAAAAATTTCAAATTTAAACTTTTTGTTATTTAGTTTTTCATAAAAAATACTTAGAATGATTGATTTCAGTTATAGAAAATAATATTTTATTTATAAAAAAAAAAATAGGTTAACATTTGAAAAAAAATTATTTTTTGAAAAGAATTATTTTCTTTATAAACTTAAGCTTTAGTTATGCTCTATTTCGCATCTTTGTTAAAAAAATTAATTTAATTTTTTTGAGGATATTTTGAATCTTTTGTCTTTCATTAATTTTTCTCTGTGAACAAATTAAAAGAAATATTATTTTCCATAAAATTATTTGAAAAAATTGTTCATCAATTATTTTGATCTGAAACTTAACAATAATGTAAAACAAAAAACAATGTCCTTTCAAAAAAAATAAAAAATAAATATAAACAAATTTACTAGCCTGTCAGCACTCAGTAGTTACTGAAAATGTAGATGGCCGGTTTCTTCATATTTTTCTCCAAAATTAATTTTTTAAAGTAAAATTCACATTTCTAATATATATCCACCGTTATCATCCACCAAAAGGATACCACAGATAAGGCTCATCAAGACAAACAAAAAACCGTATGGGAGGGGAGGGGTCAATCTCAACCGTTTGGCCGCTAGAGGGCATTGAAATATTTTTGCACTTTTTTCACAAAACACCCCATAACATTTTACAGGGGCACTCCAGGGTCACAATGTAGAGGACCCTTTGTCTTTTCCAACGATATCTTAGTTGTTCCTCTATTCTTAACTCTTAAAAAAATATACGCCTTAAAAATCAAAATTGTGTTTTTTTTTGTGTTTAAACCTGCTTTACTCGAGAAAAGCCCTTATTAACCCCCACTTTTTTTTTTTTTTTTGCACAAAAAGTAAACCCAGTCGATTTGCCATAAAATTGTCTCTATGTATGTATGGCTCTATCTCTCAAAATGAAAATGTTATTTGCAGAATAAAAAAATCATTTTTCAACTCAATATTGCTTTTTTATTACTATTCAGTTACATACCATACATACAAAATGAGTATCATTATGTCACAATATTGGCCCTGATTCCGAGAGTCGTTTCGATCGAAAATTGACTATAGACTTTTCAGTCGAGGCGATAAAAAATTCGTATTCTGTAAACAGATCGCCTCGACTTAAAAATGTTACCATATCAAACACGATTTAGTGTCGATTTAAACTATCAAAAATTGTCAAAATAAAATTGTTCATTGTTGTGGTTTAATTTTTTTTAAAGTGAGTTTTTTAAAATTTAAAAAATGGAATTTTTTATTGCATATGAAAAATAAAGAGTTGAAAGACTTAAAAAATGAAATACTGAAAGGTAAGAAAGAAATCTTAAATACCTTAAGTTGAAAATTTATAATTCTTTGTTTTAGTTTTAAAAGACATTTTAGTTTCTAAGGATATATTACGAGAACTGTTGAATTAAATTGAAACCCATTCAAGCAGTTTCAGGATCACATCAATTCCCAATATTTTAAAATTAGCTGCATCTCTTCGGTTTTTTGCTTTAGGGATATACCAAAAAGGAGTAGGGAATTACTTTAACGTGTGTATGGGCCAATCGACATTCTCGGAAATATTTAAAGAAGTTAGAAACGTAATCGAGCGCTTCATTTGTCGAAAGTGGATAAAGCTTACTATTCAGAAAGGGAAATAAGTGAAGCAAAACTTTATTTCTACAATAAATCTCAAATACCAGGAGTTATTAGATGTGTTGATAGTACACACATTTCTATTATAAAACCTAGGAATGAAAAACATTCGTTGTTATGACAAAAAGATTTTAATTGCAAAATCTGTAACTTTCGTATTTACTTAGATTTGTGATCACAAAATGCAAATTAGGTAAGTGAATGCGAGATAACCTGGATCGTGCCATGATTCCATGATTTAGAATCTTTCACAGGCAAAAAATATAATAAAAAACATATGTATGTATATAAAAGTAGTAGACGAAACACCTGGTTACTAGGTAAGTTTATGAGTAAAAAAGTGAAATCTCTTATTAACAAAACTTTATTGCAACTGATTCTGGATATCCATTAGAGCATTTGCTATGACACCATATCGGTTACCTGTAGGAGATGCTAAGATAAAATATAACACACAGCACTGTAAAAGGAGAATAATAATAGAAAAAACGTTTGGAGTATTTAAAAATCGTTTTAGATCTTTGTTGCGAGCGCGACAATTACACTATTCTCCCAAAACTGCCACTCAAATAGTGAATGGTTGTTCACCTCTTCACAACATGTGTGTTTTCTACAAGGTGGAAGATATGGAAATAGAGACAGATGGTGAAAATGATGAATTGGAAGAGCGAATACAAACACATTCAAACGAATCTGATACTATGAGGAAAAGAAAATAAGGTAGAACAAAGATAGTAAAAGATAAATATTTGATAAAAATCTACAAATTTGTAGAACATTATAATTTTACATTTTTAGTACTTTGGGAGATATCAGGGAAAATTGATTCTCAGTTTTATGTCCTTAATATTTATCACGTTTTTTCTTTGATTTACGTTGCTCATAGATATTTAATATATTCGGTGAAAATAAAGCTTAGATTCTTCTCTACATTTCATTAGAACATAATTTTCATGTAATTTTAGTCACAAATTAGTTATAAGTGATTATAAACAATAAAATAAAATTGAGCATTATGTTTTTGTACTTATAGGTAAAATAATAAAAGTCGAGGCATCGTATTATAATAGAAAAAAAGATACTTATACACATGCATTTTTGTTTTCGTAAGGTTTCTTCTTTCGTATATATGTACACAAAGAAGATCACTACGCCATGTAAACGACTCTGTGTGTATATGTAAACGCAGAGCGCAAGCGCATGTATACCCATAGTATACACACATATGACTGCTTTAAGAAAATGTATAACGAGCAGATTTCTCGCTGTGGCATGGTCCTTCATCTAAAAGCTTTATTTTATACTTGTACTTCTTGTATTGTTGGTATACATTAATGTTCTTTTACTATCTTTGGGTAGAATTAGGCAGGTTAAGTAAGTTAAATTTAAAAAAATTATAATCTAGGTTTAATATACTTTTGTTTGTAATTCAAAGTCTTAGAAAAAATGTAACACACTAAAATAAAAATTTTAAAAAAAAAAACAAAAACAAAAAGGTACTTCATAATAACATCTTAACTAATTCATTTGTAAATTCATTTGCTGCTGCTTAATTACTAATATGTTTTGTTTTAGTTTTACTTTTTCTTCCAATAATTTCATCTTTTTGTACTCAAATTTTTCCTGTTTTAGTCTTAGAACCTCTTTTTTTATTTTTTTTATGTCTTTTATCTCATATGTTTTTTTGGAGTTTTGCACAATTTCACCCATTTTTCTATTAAGATTTTCAAAATGACTTTCTTGTAGTTGTATCTGTTTTCCGAGAAGTTGTTCCATGTCACATTCTTTCGCAGGTCTTTTTGTACTCGTTTCTTGTCCACAAACAAGATTTTCATTATCATTTACATCCACAAACATTTCTTCAGTATTCGTTGCTTTCTGCTGGTGTTGCTGACATCCAATTTCTTTTCCTGGAGAATTTAACAATAATTCGAAGTCAAAAATTTCACTTATAGCCTCTTCTATTGCCGTTAAGGTAATTATTTTACTAAGGCCTCCACCTGTACCTGTCATGGATTGTTTGTTTTGTGTTAATTTTTTGTTTGTTTTATACTTCAGATCTGTCCAAACCTACACTGCCTGCCAAAAAAATCACCGCACCTCGATTAGGAGTGTATGGAATGTAATTCCAGTTGAATTGCTTAGCCGAGGAAAATTCAATTTTGCTCTGGAAGATAGCTTAGTAGAGATTAAAGTGGTATCATTTACGCACAAATAATACAGAGAAATTCATCGTAGAAACAAGTCAGAACAGAATAGACAATAATTAGAAAAGTCAGAAAGAACGCAATTTTCTCAAACAATATTTTAGAACTATTATTATTTTTTATTTGACAGCACAAATATCTATATTTAATAGGTATAAACCTTAAATTTTTTGGTAAGTTAAATGTAAAACTCATAAAACCTTAATACTTGGTGGGCCCTTCTTTTGCTCTTAACAAAACAGCAACTCTTCTGTTCATGGATTCATAAAGGTTTTCAAGGTTTTCCTAAGGATACTTTGTAATTCTCGACCTGAAATGGAATTTTTTTTTTTTTTTTTTTCAAAAAAAAAACATTATAAGTGAAGAATAAACCAGCATTACTTACAGATATCGCTCGGTGCCATGGTGCTGAATCATCTTGAAATATCACATTTGCGTAAATCTCACTTGCTTCTTTTAACGATGGAACTACTCCATCACTTATAATTTCTTTATACTTTTCTGCATTTACATAACTGTCTAAGATAATTAGACGACCAACGCCTTTCGATGTGATGCATCCTCACACTGTAATAGAAGCAGAATGTTTTACCATCGTTTGTACACATTCAGATGAGTATCTTTCACCTGGTCGACGGCGGACTGAACGGGACCTATCATGTTGAATTTTGACTCGTCGGAAAAGACAACATTTTTCCAATCTTCTATGTTCCAGTCTTTTTTATTTTTCGCCCAATCAAATCTGTTTTTTTTCATTCTTGTTGTAAGAAGTGGTTTTTTCGTTGGTTTGTAGGCCTTGAAGCCTATCTCATTGAGCCTCCATTGAACGGTTCTGAGACTCAAGTTTTCTCCTGTTATTTGAATCAATTAATGTCTTAGTTGTGGCGCAACTATTTTTCAACGGAAATCTCCAATTCCCTGTCAGTTTTTTTCACTTGTAATCTTTTTCCGTCCACTACCAGCTTTTCTTTTGGATGACCCTGTTTCCTTGTAATGTTTTAAGCAGCGACGTACGGTTGATTCATTCCGACCAATTTTTCTAGCAATTTCCCTATTTGATAGCTCCTCTTCATACAGTGTAATAATTTTCACACGTTCTGCACTTGTTAATTTCGTGGTCATGGTACACACTGGGTGCATATTATGAATATCATAATTCGATCGATCGAAGTTCGATTTTCGAAAATGTATTACATAGTATTAATAAAATTATCTATTATAAATTATTAAAAAATAAAAAAAAATTAATAAAACAAAATTAATATAAATAATTTTTCATAATGAATTATTTTTTCTTGTGAACATGAGCCATTTTTGTTTTAAAAAAAATTAACTTTTAATTTTTTAATTTTCTTTACACTATAAACTCTTCTGTATCTTTTATTTTGTTTGAAAAAAATAATCAACAAAAAGATTTTGTTACATAGTTAACTTTCCTTTCATTTTTAAAAAAAATTGAAATTTAACTGAAAAAATAACATCACTATGACATTTAGTTCACAATAACCAATTATTTTTCGATTTCGATTCGATTGCCTTACATAATACCAAAATATTTTTTCGTCGGAATTTTTAATTTAAATTCGATCAATCGAATTATGATATTCATAATAGCACTGACTATTTTTCACTTTTGTTTATTTTCAAAAAATTTTCCAAAAATAAAACAAAAAATAAACTCATTTTTTAAGTACTTCATATAAAATAAAAGTAACATACTGAATTTTCATTATTCTACACGTTCAAGAACGTGTTTAAGGTAATTACGGTAAAGGATATACTTGAACCTGGAAAAACCCAAAGGTACAAAGGTGCGGCGATTTTTTTGGCAGGCAGTGTAAGTTACAAATGCTTAAAAAATACATTAAAAACTTTTACTCACCTTCTTCATCTCCAATTGGGGGTCCTAGACTATTTAATTTGACAGTCAGCACTTTAAAATTTTCTTTTCATTGAGTGGATTTCCTCATACCTATAGAAATATCTTTGTTGTTTGCCATAAACTCCACCAACTTCTCTAGCTGCCTTTTATTTGAAACTTTTATCCTGTAAATTAATATAAATATATGTATAACTAGAATATAAAAAATTTGTTTATATTATATACTTACATTTTAATACCTGCGAAACAACACAACACAACAAAACAAAACAAAAATGTAACCTCAACTGATGAAGCGATTGTCGACTAATATAAGTCGATATATCGACCCACTTCGACTTTCGTGATCGCAAAAATTTCTACCGAGTCGATAAAGAAGTCGAGAGTCGATCGAAACGACTCTCGGAATCTGGGCCATTAAAAATGATTTTTCTAAATAAAAACAATATTTCAAACCTACAAGGTAACTTCTTCACTTTGAGAGATAGAGCTACTCAGTAGTTATTGAAAATATAGATGTGCCGGTTTCTTCATATTTTTCTCCAAAATTAATTTTTTAAAGTAAAATTCACATTTTTAGTATACATATAATCACATGATAGTTGCCCCGCTACTTTGGCTTCACATGTGTAAGTAAGATTTTCTTACTCAAAGGTCAATGCTATTATACTCTCCCGGAGGTTTTGGTATAATAAAAATTCATTGCGGATGTGCATAATAATAATAAAAAATCCATGAATTAACCAATTGCCATCGTGCTGTGCTGTGCTATGAGAATTTTTATATTTTCAGATTAAGTTACTTTTTTATCAAATATAAATTTACAGGAGCGTGAAATTCGTACAGAAACTCTCTTTTTAGAATTATTGTGAAAAAAAATTCATAAACATATTTTAGTTTCAAAACTAAAATAGTTTCGACTTGAAAATCAGAGTGTGCTTTGAAATTCTATACTACTTATATGTTAAGTTCTTCATTTTATAAAGAATTTGAAAAGCATACTCTGATTTTCAAGTCGAAACTTGCGAAGCTTGCCTATGTATTTTAACACCTTTTTTCTCAGTTCTTTATTATCATTAAGGCATTGATCATGTCTTTTCCAGAATTTCCTCTTACAAAACAGGTTACTTCCTTCTGGACCTGGTAATAAGTATAGTAGATATGAATAATTTTCAGAAAAAACACAAAGATATTCAATTTACAAAAGTCAGTTTTTTTAGTTTTCAAAATTGGGGAATGTTTTTAACACTACAATAATTGTGTCTGGAAATTTTCATTTCAAATAAAAAGTTAAGTTTAGTGTCATTAAACACGGTGTCAATACAAAAAGTAGAAAGTAGGCCTACTTATTTCTGTGAGATTTCACTTAACTCGAGTTAACTCGACGCGCGCAACACATACATACATTGGACCTCTACATCCACCACCACAAGAAGAAGAAAAATCTACATAGAAAAGTGCGACCTGCTAATTTTCATACATTTTATGACTCCGAATGCTGGGTTTTTCTGCATTTATAATAAGATCTGTCCCTCTGAAACCTACATACGTATATGTATATCAAGCACCAAAAGATTTAGTCTTCATTATTTTGTTAGTGAAATTTGAAAAGTGATTTTCAATCAAAGTTAAATGAGTGAACAAAAAAAAAATGTCAGTGGTGGTAAAGTTTGTTTCATACTTTATATGAGGAAAATATTTCTATAAGAGAAATAGCACGATGGGTAGGATACGAGGAATCTTGAGTAAATAAATTTTTGAAAAATTTTAAAAATTCAGGAAGCTTAGGGAGGAAAACAGGTAGTAGTGCTAAGAAGGCCGGGAATTAAAATTGGAGGTTTTAAAAAACCGTTCTTTGAGTGCTCCAAAATTGAAGAGGGAGTTAAAAGATACAAAATATGCTAAAGTAAGTGTTCGTACAGTTGAAAAAAATTATAAATGAACATGGTTTCAAGTCTAGGAGGCCCGCAAAAACCCACTTTTAACTGAGAAAATGAAAGCAAATAGGCTTCAATGGGCTACATCAGGAATAAATATTTGATGATTGGTTGCAGGTAAGACGAATCCAAATTCAATTTATTTGGAGAAGAAGGGAAGCAGAATGCTCGTCGGAGAAAAAACAAAAATTTAATCCTCAGTTGTTATTGCCAACTGTTGAATATTCACCGTATGTTATGGTTTGGGGTGCATCATGATAGAAGGCCTAACAAGATATAGACAGTGGTCACGTGGTACTCCGCCATTCTAATTACTTCTGACACTCAGCTGATCAATTTTATTTGATTTCAGTAGTACAAACTATAATAAAAGTTATGAAAGAAACGCATTAGTGATTAAAAAAATATTTTGTTATTTTTTCTCTGTTTTCAGTGACTACAATAAAAATTATGTAAAAAATGTTTTATAAGTAATCAGAAAAATAATTTTAAGAAAACTTTATGTGATTAATAATCAAGTATCAAGCAACACTTGAGGGTAATTGTCAATAACATATGATCTGAAAAAATAATCCCATTGCGCATGCATCGCAGCCTATAGAGTAAAAAAAGCCTCAGTAAAAATAATAGATGGAATTATGAATGGAGAAAAATTTAAGAAAATCATCACAAATCATGTTTTTCCAACATTTGAGGACATGACTCAATATATAGATTCTTTTGAACTAGAATTCTAAATTACTTCTAAAATTGTTTTTTCTATTGCAGATAAAAAATAGGAAAATTTGAATGAAAATAAACCGAAAACAGTGGAAGAATTGAAAATTTCTACATTAAATATTCAATATAATGAAATTCATCATTAAATTATGTATATCATCATTATATACGTATATCAATGCCGCGGAGAGTCGATGCGGTTATTAAGGCAATAGGAGGAATATTAACTTTAATTAAAAACTTCAAAATAAATGTGAATAATTATAAGCAATGACAATGTATTCTATAACAGACTTATTATTCCCATATAGCGAAATAGTCAGAACCAGTTGACCTCCAACCTCAACGTTTGGCCTCCAATCTAAAAGCTGTTTAAGCTCTTTCTTCTTCTCAAAGTTTTTTCCTAATTTCTCACTTTTTTAAAATATATTCTCTTTTCTATCTATTTTCCATACAATACATAGAAAATTTTAACAAAAATTTGAGAAATTTTAATATTTTTAACTCGCTATACAATCGTTCTAATGGTTCTCATTACTATACAGAATCATATGGAAACAGCTTTTTCTTTACTGCATATATTCAGATATAAGTACATATAGTAGTATACATATCATTTGGTTCAGTAAAAAAATTTAACCAATTTGTATGAGGAATTGAAGATATAGGATTTCAGGGTATATTTCAAGAAGAAAAAGTATACAAGTAGCTAATTTGCATATGATCACATTTATAAATTTTAATGGTAATTTACATATCGAATTTATTATTTTGCATATCAAATTTGATCGTTTATCAGGTCAAATATAATGTTGATATCAAAATGATATTTTTAGAAAATAATTTTATTGATAAATTCGATCAAAAATCCTTAATTTTCTAGCACTAAAAATCTTTTTTGCACCAGGCAATCTACAAAAGTATCAAATATTTTTGTACTTTAACGATTATATAGGACATTGTATTCATCCATATAAGAATTGTTTGGAAGTATGTGTTGACGATATCTCAAGAAAACAATAAGGAGATATAATATACATGTATTATATATATGAGTTTACTTCACTTCAAAATAAAAAAAATAGTATTCAATTTTAAAGGATATATACATACATACATACGTATATGTATAGATTTGTTTTTTTAAACAGCAAAACATATACATTAGCTGCACATACAATTGGAACAGGTATAATTTGTTGTTTATTTTTTAATAATAACCACCCTTTGCACACTTGGTGGTTAAACCGGTTATTGTTGCGCTGGGAGTAACAAAAGGGTATAATTTTTTCCAACTTGGTATAGTAAGAAATCATCCAAAATAATTTCAGCTTCACGGTTATAATACACTCATACTCTCGTTACAACTGGTCGTGCCACCTTCAGATGTAGTTTGAGCAGTTGTAAAAACAGGTTTTATAACCGGTTTGCGTCGTTCTAACAACAACCTAATGTGTTCATGCTCATTGATATACAAAATTGTATTAGGACAGCCGCTGATATACTTTCGTTTGATAGTATATGTTGACGGTAACAAAAAAAAAACAAGGAGGTGTTATACACATGTTTATCTTCAATATATAATATCACTTCAAATAGAAAAAAAGATCTTTTTTCCTTATTACCCTTTATACCTTACCTCTATACATTTTTCAATGCAAAAGACTAAAAATATAGTTAATCACCGTACAAAAAAAAATTGTATATGTGTATATGTGGATCACAGGGTCCGGAGATATTTTTTTTTTGTTTTATTGGCTTTCAAAATAAATACAAAAAACATTTTCGGCAATGAAATTTTTTTAGGAACATAAATTTTCGAAAAAAAAATTAAAGTTTGACTTTATGGCCCCATTGTTTTAAATGAAATTATTACATACAGTAAGCGATATACCAAGCAAAAGTTAATTTTATTACCTATCGATTAACAATTTCGAAAAATTATGATATGTAGGGTGTACAAAAAGTTACAGACGATTTTGTTTTGTAAGATCTTGCACAAAACTCAAAATTTTAAACGCCCTCTAGCAGTGAAAATAGACTCAATACAAATTTTCGCCAGTACAATTTTTTTCATAAGTATATTCCGAATATCGTAGTGCCAAAATATGCACGTTGAAAAAAATCACGCTGTATAATGTAAAACAAAATGTCAGCGATTTAAAGCATCTTTTTTTTTCCTTCTTGCCTGTACAGATCTATCAGCAATTTTGTTTCATTGTCGAGTTGGAATCTATATATTTTTATAGCATTTTAATTCTCTTTGTAGACGTGTACTACTTATAATGAAATTAAAAGTATGTCTCGTAGACGTGTACTACTTATAATGAAATTAAAAGTATGTCTCGTTTAATGAAAAATATTTTTTTATATTAGAATTTCAGGTGAACTTTAGAAACGCAACGTAAACAAATATAGAAAAGTATGCCTATGTTGCCTGTACTGACTTCGATTTATAAACCGAGTACAGCAAAGTACTTCCAAGATATATCAAGAAATCAGAATTCTAACCAAAATATACAACAACAAAAACGCTTAGAACAAATAATGATAAAAACACAAAATAAAAATAATGAAAAATATAATAATAATATGACAATACAAGAACTCAAGGTGTCATGTTGAACTCTAAGTTATCTTGTTTTAATATACTACAATTTGACAACTATGTGGGGGATTCTCTGGTAACGAAGTGGAATTTTTCTGATGGTTTTTGATAAAAATTTTAAAGTATTTCAAAATATACATAATTGATACTTTGATATTTTGTACATAATGGGTAATTTTTAAAAATTATAACATATGTTTCTAATTATTTCAGTTGGTTTTTTAAATATGTGTAAAAAGGAGGTCGTAACGAAGAAGAATCGCACGATACCCAAAATCCGTATTAAAAGTGAATTACATATGTATAGCCAAAAAATATGTATATAGACAGAAAGAATTCTTATGTAGTATAAAAATGTCTCATACAAAAATGTTTGTTAGTGAAATAGCTTTGAATGTACATTGGCATGTTAAAAAAGCTTTCACTTCCGCATAGAAGTACATGCATGCGAAAACGACAATGCGAGTACATTGTCATATACTTTTTGAGCCTATACACAATAGGTGGACGCAAACCTGTTTTAAAACCTGTTTTATAACTGCTCCAACTACATCTGAAGGTGGCACGACCAGTTGTAACGAGAATGTGAGTGTATTACAACCATGAAGCTAAAATTATTTTGGATGATTCTTATTATGCCAAGTTGGAAAAAAATTATACCCTTTTGTTACTCCCAGCGCAAAATAACCGGTTTAACCACCTAATGTGCACATAGTGTTTTACTGTACTCATACTGTGACGATGACGAGTTGTATAGTGTGTTATTGAGCATGAACACATTAGGTTGTTGTTAGAACGACGCAAACCGGTTATAAAACCTGTTTTTACAACTGCTCAAACTACATCTGAAGGTGGCACGACCAGTTGTAACGAGAGTATGAGTGTATTATAACCGTGAAGCTGAAATTATTTTGGATGATTTCTTACTATACCAAGTTGGAAAAAATTATACCCTTTTGTTACTCCCAGCGCAACAATAACCGGTTTAACCACCAAGTGTGCAAAGGGTGATTGATGGTGTCGGTGTGACTCATTCTATTCACATATGTTTCATCATTTGAATTTTTTTTATATCTTTTTAACACACAAGAGTATTTTTTTTATTTTTCATTCATCTTGATCATGTGGAAAACAAAACTTAAATTTCAAAGCGCTTTAAAGCATAGTTAAAAAAGCTTTCACTTCCTTCCTTCTCTTACCGTACTGTTCTATAGTCTAGTGTGATAATTACAATTTTTAGTCGATACTACATAAGACTTCTTTCTGTCTATATATTTTTTGGTACAGGTCTTCTTTACGATAGATAACAAAAACTAATATTATAATAATAAGATACACCAATATTAGTATATTAGTGTATTGATTATATACAAAAATAATCAATGCTAGTAATGTATACATATGTATGATAATTGCCTTAAAAGACCTATAAAAAGGAAAAAAAATTCTGTATCTTCAATCATTTTCAAGTGGTTTTGTTAAATAAATTTTTTTTAAATTGTTAAGGTGAAAAATATACATTTCCATTTAATTTTGTTGGGTAATTAAAATTTAATCTTGTGTTCAGAAAAATACAAAAAGAGGGAATTATATATGAAAAACTGCCAAAAAAGTGTAAAGTTAAACTTTAAAATGAACAAACTATTCTGTTCATTTTTAAGTGTAGAAAAATGCCGATAGATTTGTCTCCACTGAATGGAATGAATTGTTTACATGTATACACTTTTGAATGGAAGTGTAGAATCAAAGTGTAGCACTCCATTGAATGTAACTCTACATTTTGCTGTTTTCATTTGTAAACTTATCTACACTTAATGGAATGTTACATTTACATTTAAAAAGTGTATAAGTGGAAACGTACCTTAAAGGTTATTTTTATTATAAAATAAACAGTAGGTAGCACTAAACTTAAAAAAAAAACTATCCATATCTAACTTTAGAAAAACAAATTACAAAACACAAACAAATGAATGTAAAATTGTGAATTGAAGGTTAAACAGCTGTTTTCGAAAACTACTTCGAACGAAATTGAGTGTTTCCAATTGGGGTAATTTATACGATACAGCAATTGCTGGACGAGTTTTTGGCGTTTTGCTTTGAACTTGCTGCGTGATGTACTCTTGCATTTACACAGTCCAGCAATCATCCATGCAGCAAAATGACAGACAATGTTTCTTCTTTAAAATTTTCTTTTGTTCGAATATTCTTATATTTACATTTAAATAAACGTTAAGTAATTTGAAAAAAAAAAATTACTTAAAATATTGTTTTTTCATTTGAAAAATAAAAAATATAAAAAAATTATTTAATTTTAAAATTAAAAAAAGAATTTTATTCACCTATTTCAATGTTTCATCACTTTCGAAAAAAATAAATTTTTTTCACTTTTTGAATTTACTTTTTCTCTTTATAAAGTAACGATTTTTAATACTGCTTTCACAAAATCGAAGAAGAAATAAAGCAGAGTTGAAAAAATTATGAAAAAGGAATAGAGGAAATGTCAAATTGCTCGATGAAATTTTTGGTACACAAGTGATGTGCTACCCCTCAATTTGCCTCACCCCGATCGCCAAGAAATCGTTGCTTGATGGTTGATGGATAGAGCAATTGATGTATCGTGGAAATTGCGTGATTCGAACGAAATATGGAACACCGATTTCAATTTCGATCGAAATGGTCTTTAGATTTCAATTCCATTCCGATCGAAATGTGGAACATGGGCGATTATCACAGCCTGTCGTAACATCAGAAGATATCAGTAAAATAGTAAAACACGAAATCAATCAAAAATAGACGGAGCCTGGGCAGCCTGGCAAACACAGGATAGACGTAACAAACTAATACGAATAAAAGACAACACAAAATTCTGAAGAAAACAAAAACAACAGAAAGGACATCATAATTATAACAAGGAAGTATTATAAAAAATCAGCCATTCTAAAATCAAAAACGAACATCTAATTAAGAAACAGGACCCAGAAAAATGCAAATGCAATACATCAATAACTTTGTTAAAGTCTAAAATATTTACATTGAAAATGTTGTCTTTAAATGATAAGAAACATTACAATTGACACTTACTTGTACACAATTTGAATAGTATTTTGTCCTTCATGTCCAGGTAGACTTTTAGGAATAATTACCCAAGACATTGTACCTTGTGGCTGATTACCAATTTTTTCTCCATACACAATTCCACATACTGGACACTCAATATACAAGCTTTGTAATCGCTAAAAACAGGAAAATGTTTATTTAAAAAAAAAAAATTTTAAAAAAATTAAAAAACCTTTTGAGTCTCTTGCTTTTGAGTGATTATCATTTGATTCAAACATTGCAAATGTAGTAAATGTTGACATCTACTCAAAGATATTGTAGGGTTGTGTACATTATAAATTAATTCTTCCATACATATTGGACATGGCTGTGCATTAGGCCACATTGGTGGATCAACAGCTTTTACAAAGCGACTTATCATATCACTAGCAGGATCAACACCAACAATCAAGCCAGAGACTTGTTGCTGTTGCTGAAGTTGCTGTTGTGACTGTTGCTGTGGTAGTGGTGGTAGTGGTGGAGGAGAAGGTGCAATATGATGAGGAGCATTATTAAAAACATCATCACTTTCAATTGAACAATCTAATAAATCATTAACTGATGCGGTGAAATTTCTGCTTCTTAAACTTTCTTTACTTTCATGACTTAAATATGTCGAAACAGTATCAACACTTGGTCGACGTACTGATTTTAGGCTGTTCGAGTCTGTGTCGGAAGCTCGAGTTCTAGAGCGTGAACGATGTGATCCAATACGATTATGATGAGAGCTATCTGAATTACGGCTATGATGGCTATTCATTGAAGTTGAAAATAAATTTGAATGAGAAAAATTTGCATTTGATGATGAAGTCGATGGTGATTTTGTAGCAAAAATATTCAAATTATTTAGAATTTGTCTTGCAAGGTTTGTTGTGGCAGAAGTTACTTCATTATTATGCGATTTTGACTTTGTTGTCTTTACTGCACGTTTTTGATTGCTATTACTAACTTGATGTTCAGAGTTTGACATAGTGGCTTGATTTTGACTAGTTTGAAAATTTTTCTGTTTAGCTACTGGTTTTGGAGGCATTTTAGGTGCAATCAGTATTCTCTCTAGAGATCCTAAAAATGATTATAAGTACCATGCAAATATAGTAGTAGGAGTATAAAGTATACTTTTCAAAATATTACATACCACTAATTTGTTGCACTTGTTGTGATGTTATTTTAACCAGAGGATAAGGTGCTTGTTGTGTTCTTCTAATACTTCGAACTGGTCCGTTGGGTTGTCGAATTTGTGTTAAATTACAAAAATTTATTGTGTATGGCAGACCGATATTCGTTTTATTTAAATCGAATGTTTGTTCACCCTTAAGTAAATATATATGTACATATATTAAATTTATAAATTGAAATTACTTCTATAAAATTTCAAGTCACCTTTGACCAGGCCTCTTCAATTATACACTGAACTGTCATATTATACGGATGCCAATCATTACCAGTTGAATCCATCCACTCCCATTTTGTACCTTTTCCAGCCGGTGAACTTAGTTTATAAAACATTCTTCTAACATTTATCATTGGAAAGTCAACATCTTCTGAACTTTGTGTCATAGTTCGCACATTGACATAAAATTGTTCAAAATTTGGATCAGCATCACTTAATAAAACCCTTGTCAATTTTTTTAGATATGCTCTATCTAAATGTTGAGAAACTGCAGGGCTATACGGTAACCATTTCCCTCCACGAGATTCGAATTCCCAAACAACTACTGCATGACTTGCAGCAATCATTTCAATTAATCAATTAGTTTTAAATTCTCTATTGTCTCAAAAATAAAACTTTTATTGAAATTTAAAATCAAAGTTTATGAAAACCAAAGGAAACGTATACTTAAATAAAGTCGGTTCAGTATTTGACTACAATTCAATCGTAAAAAAAAAAACAAAACCAACAAAAATAAAAACAGAACAATAATCAAAATATCACTTCGTAAAAATGCACATTAAAGTACTTGTGGCAACAATACTTTTTAAAATTCATTTTTAATAATATTTATTATTATCACCAAATGACAAATCCAAAAATAATTTAACAATTTAATTGGGACTGAGGATTGAGGAAGTGAGAATTCTGAGATTTCTCACTTCCTGACATGATAAGAGCGTTTTTTTTCCCCGTGATTCGTGAACAAATAGCCAAAATTTTATAAGCTTATTTGCTCAGTATCAGTTTACCAACTGTTCTGGTGGAAAAATATCATGTAGAATTGAAGTTTAAGATTATGACGTGATTTATTTTAAATTTCGTTTGCAATGTTATATTTGCAGTAAAATTTATTCAACAAAAAATTTTTCGCTATCAACACGTTTTATTGGACAACTACAGTGAGCCTATTCTCAAAAACAAGATACGTGAGCTGAGCTAAACTGATGTAAACACATACATACATATCATTTCCTCAGTTCCAATGAAATAAAACATAGCAAATATTTAATTACACTCCACAGCAAAATTTATCTATCTATCTCGGCTTTATTAAAACTTGTTGACAATATACGAGTTTATACGTAATTCACTTTTAATACGGAATTTGGTTGAATTATTTTTTACCGTATAACTGCTAAAATGACAGTACGAGAGTCGAGTCAGTTATTACAAATGTATGTGTGTGGTTTCAAGTTTTGCATATGTTGAGTTGACTTTTATAAAGCCTACTTTACACTATACGATTTATCATATGACTTTCTTATGACCAATGTAATTTCTTTTTGTAACAACAAAGTACACTTGTCATCTGTAGTCAAGTCATATGATAAATCGTATAGTGTAAAGTAGGCTTAACGGAAACAAATAGTGAATAATGTGATGATTAATTAAATTTTTAGTTATTTATTATTTAAATTGGATCTGTACAGTTTTTACTAATAGATTATTTTTGTAAATGTAGTTGTTAAAAATTGTAAATGTTTTCGTAAAATGGAAGTGTCACAACTTGATAGAATATAGTTAAATTTTGGTCATTAGTTACTAGTTAGAAAACTATCATATTAAGAGTTTACACGTAATCCACTTTTAATTCGGATTTTGGTTTACTCCCAATTTCATGTAGTATAAACTCGATAATTCGGATTTTGGTTTAAACCCAATTTATTTGGGTTTAATCCAAATTTTTGTGT